>JANTPZ010151374.1:2484-17262 GCA_025593235.1 Vachellia pachyceras | reverse complement strand
ACAGTATACAACCGACAGGCTAGGGGGCAAGGATGCAATGTGCTGCCATGTGAGTAAAGCACTTCGTCTACGAGCCCGAGGGCTGAATTGATCCATGTTTGTATTTACAATCTGAAATGAAAATCCTGGCGGCTCAACCCCTTTTAGTTGAAATGTGTGGACATCATGTCAAGGAACCAAGAATACCAAAAGTTGTTTCAACATAAGTAAATTTCAGAAAAAACTAGTTGACCTTTAAAGAGAAACAGAAAGAAATATAAGGATATAGCCCATGTTGCTATGCAAGGAACTTCAGAACCCCATGAAATGCTTCCAGGTACAGAGGGAGACTCAGAAAGCCAAAAGGTTCCCCCTTCCAGAAGTTCTACCTACAATTGTAAAGCAATGATGGATCAACTAATAACTTCTTTGCTGGATAACTTCAAAATATGCCAGATAAATAATATTTAGCCAATTACCTTCTCCTTATCATAGAAGATTGTGCACTGCTCATCAGTAGAGTCTTCGGGGCCTTTTCGTGATATGCCAAACTGATCATAACCTGGGTTATTTTACAAAAGAGATGAAGTACTCCATTAAGAAGCTGAATCAGGGTATAACCTAAAGGCCTCTGACGGGAAGCTGCTCATTCCATCATAGTAAGAAAGATTTCTATGCAAATTAGAATTCCGCAAGTAGCAGAAAATAGGATTCAAAATCTTTTCCTGGTGTAGAACATTCATTTTTCATAGTTCTGCTCAATTCCAATTGTTACCAGATTTAACTTTATTGTGACAGTAAAATCAAGATCACTATGTCATGTTATGGTTACTTCTTATCTTGAATTCTAATGAAAGCATCAGCAGCTTCTTTTACATAATAATTGAAGTCCTTTAAACGATACGGTTGGAAATTATCATTATGACTGAAGGAAAGCCAGTAAATTGAACTAAAACTTTCACAATTAAGAAGGAATGGCTATGAAAAGAACGAAGAAGTATCGCCACAAATACATGAAACGGCAATACAACCCACATTGATATTTTTTTAATGATGTGGGCAACCATTTCAAGACAAGTATATCAAGAAAGACTTGAGCGGCATTTTGCAATGCATTACATGATAGCCCCTAATCACATTGCCATAGTAACGAGTACCATATATTCCTTGCTGAAAGCTGTGGCTGTGTCCAGACTACATTAGGTCAGGAGATGAACAATGCTTGCGCACAACCACGCATGCAATAAAGTGAAGCCGGCAAAAACTAATTGTTTCATGGTAAAACATGAAAAATAACTTATTTGAAAGGTTGTTACCTGGCAAACCCTGCTGAAGAAAATCCAACTGCGATTTCACCCCTGTATCAAGGAATCCAAACAAGACATAGGGGGAGTTAAACTAAATCAGAGTAATGAAGGCATAAACTAGAAACTAGTAAACAAAAAACGATCCACCCAGATCAAAAATATCTGAGGGGTAAACCAAGCAAGCCAAGACAGAAACTTAAACGAGCACAGTAAATAAGAGCCTTCAAACTAAAACACCAGTTCCCCCATCACTTATTCAATGAGCAAGCAATGGAATATTGAAATCCAGCTTCATCCAAAAAGGAACCAAGACCGAAACCAAAGAAACCTAGGGGGAACAAAAAGCAACCATATCTAGCAAACCCAAATCAAAATCAGGATTCGCAATCCCCATCCGCTTAAAAAAAACTTCAAAAATTAAATGCAACAAAGAAAAGAAGCAACCTTGTTGAGTGCAGAGGATCGTCGGGGAGTAACTAGTAACAACGCTTATACACAAATCCCTCCTCTTCTCCCAAGAATTAGGACTGTCCGGTGGCTGATCGTCGTGGAGATTGAAGGTCATCACAGTCAAAGAGACACTCATCTTTTATAACCTCTCTTCTTCTACTTCATGGATAGATTGACACTTAATTGAATGAAATGTAGTAGTGGAAGAGAAGACAGGTTTGGAGGGGTAGAGCAATTATATATTTACTCTTGTCAGCTCTTGGAATAAAGCCAGAGATTGGTCGGAGGCTTTGAGCAAAATGCCAGAGAGCGAACAGAACGCTGGAGGAGTTTTTCTTTTTCCTATTTTATTATTCCTGAGAAAAGAGAGCCAAAAATGGAGAAATTCTTGGATGAACCTGATTTACCAGCTCATCATGGTCTAACCAGTAAAATTATGACAGCTCAAATGTCATTTATCCTATGTGTAATTCCACATGGGAGCCTCCCTTTCTCTATTATTTTAATAGCTTTTTAGAAATATGTTGTCCTTCTAAGTGCTTGAAAAAAATGGTTCACGTAAGTCGAGATAAAATCATTTTAAAATCTGTAAAATTCATCTCGAAATCTATAAAAATTATCTTAAAATTCATAAAATTATTTAAAAATTCATAAAGTCCTTTCTTCCAGCGGAATTCCCAAACACACACTAAAAATTTTCATGAGGCTATTACAATAATAGAGAAAGGGAGGCATGGACTTACACAAATGACATTTGAGCTGTCATAATTTTACTGGTTAGACCATGATGAGCTGGCAAACGAGGTTCACCCAAGAATTTCTCGAGAAAAATATGAGCATTCGGTGCATTGAAAACGGTGTCGTACGTCTTGTTTGTGCATTCTAGTGTCTACATTTTTTTTTTTTTGCCAAACATTCTAGTGTCTACATGTGATGTGATATTGACATATTATATGTGTTTGAGAATTTATTATTAGATTGATTTTATACGAAATAAATATTTAAAAAGAGTTTTATTTCAATTTGTATAGAACATAATTTAAACATGATAAATAAACAAGCATATTGTGATTGGGTTAAGTGGTTAACACTCTATGGAGTCACACTAGCTCATAATTAGATAATTAATTAAGTTGTGGTTAAAAAATCACTTGAAATTGAATTAAAACTTGGGTGGATAAATAATTTTCTATTTTCTTTTTTTTCTATTGTAAGGTTTGGAGAGAAGAAAAATTGATCCCTCCAGGTTTTAATTTTGAATTAGTAATCTACGACCTAATTTTTTTGTACTGTTTTTGGGTTTGCCACTGGATGGTTTTATAACTTTGATCCATCACCGCTTTACAGTCTTAAGGGTGGTGAAAAATGAAAACAAATAATAAAAAAACTAAGCTTATAAATGAAATCAAACTTCCAATCTCCCATTTTTAAAAAAATGCTAACATGCTGCTAGAATCGTTGACATGTGGATTTATAATTTAAAAATGTAAGAAGGATGATTTAAATTTGAAGCTTAAAGAAGTACACATATTTATTGAAAGATGTAAATGTCTTTTGCTTTTGCACTCTTCAAAAGGAATTGATCTCAAATTCAAGATAGTTTGCAGATTACATTCATAAAAAAAAATTGAGAATTAAGCCGTATTATTGACTTTAATAATTAAATAGCACGCTTTATTCGAATTTTTTATTTATATATGAACATGTAGATTATTTTTTAAAAAAAAGGGGCCTTTGTCAATTTCCGTTAGGTGAAACATCACTTGAGAGTTGAAACTATTTCGAGGGGGATTTACTTCCTTTTCCTTAAATGCAAATCTTTCTTTGATTAATAAGCTTGATCATTTGGATTGCTCAGATTTTTGTTAGGTATGCTATTAATTTCTGGAAACGTGCAAGAAGTCTAAAAACTTCTTATAAAGGGACAACACTAGAAGAACCATCTTGCAAGTTGAAGCAAGTCAAGGCTGCAAACTAAACAAACCATGAGGCTATTTACTCATCATCATTGAACCAGAAACCCAGAAAAAAGCTTGCAATCATATCATCCTCTCAGCTTTATTCATGTTCTAACACAGACATTGATGCCTTTTGATCATTTAAGAAGCATTTTTCAAAACCCATTCCACCAAGGTAGCGATGCCGAATCCTGTTGCCATTGCCTTCTTCTCACTCGCCACTGGACCAGCCATGTCAATATGCAGCCATTGAACCTTTTCATCAACAAACTGCAAAAGCACAGAATTATTATTATCATATTTCAAAAACCCTAATCACACATTTACTGGGGAAGAGAAAAACAGCAAAGTGCAGATTGTCCGCAACTAGACCTGTCCCATTAACTGATATTAGCTGCATGGATTGAATGATGCTATTAAACTCCATTAAAAACTTTCTAGATATCTATCATGCATCATGAGATTTCATTCCTAAGGTGTTCTGTTTATCTATTTACTTTTACAAAAATAAAAACCATCTACTCAACTTTCTTCATCCTACTTTGCATGTCCATATTTTTTCCCTGAAATGATATGATCAAACAAATAGTTTTACATGAAATTTTTGTTTCAAATTGGGGTATCCAATAGTTGTGTTGTCTTCCACACGGCTATTTTATTCCAATTCCTCAATCCAGGTATGTTGGAAGACAATCTTGAAGGTTGGGATGGGGTACACAGCATTTGGACGCATTTTCAAAAAGCTTGAGATACCTGTTTCAAGAAGAGAGCCGCATTTATAGCACCACCCTGTCTACTACCAGTGTTCAACATATCAGCTACTCCTGACTTCATGAATTCCCAGTAACTTTCCTCCATCGGCATCCTCCATAATTTCTCTCCACTCACTTCTGCAGCTTCAAGTAATTCTTTTGCCAGTTCATCACTGGGTGTAAACACACCTATAAAATAGCAGAGTTGACAATCAGTAACAAGTGAGTTTTGTTAATATAAATTTGGTGCAGTTATAGCCTTACGATCATCGATCTGGGTAAATGGTGGATGTTTTTCTGATTATCAAAAAACACATGTGGGTATGTGGTTCTTAAAACTAATATCAGAACACAATAGAATTTGTAATATCACTAGCTGATTTCATGATTTACCTGCAATTGAGGGTCCAAGGGCAACTACGCAGGCTCCAGTCAAGGTTGCCAGATCAATTATCTGTTAGCACATTTCTGAAACCAAAGCATACATCTAACAAGTTTAGATCTTGTTATAAGAACTGAACTTGAAATTCCTGCATGCTTTAAGAAGAAAATTGCCTAAACAAAGTTAAATTCAATCAGACTACCTATAACGGTTTCAATATTCTCTTTTACTATTTTAAGAAATGGATGGTGAAACATGTCAAACATACAAAAGATATATTAACTGTCAAATCAGATCTAATATAATATGATTTCAGCGAATATTTGAGATGCATATGCATAGTTGTATAGATGTACCTTATCAACACCTTGGTTACAAGCATATACCAGAGCATCTGCCAGGGTGAGCCTCCCCTCTGCATCTGTGTTGTTAACCTATACAAGAGGTTAAGCCAACGCCACATACTTACTCTCCATAAATGATTTCATAAACTGATACTTTGGGTAAAAAAAGATTCAAGTATTCATTCCTTTTATTAAGCTTCCAAAAACTGGAAACTAAATTCCATGATATTCAGCAGCGCACCAGATATGTATTAGTACTAGATATTGATAGCACAGGTTTGCAACTGATACACTGGAAACATTCTTACAAGTTTTCAGAAAAATGCATACAATATCTTGGGTCATAATTTGGTAGGAAGAAAAGTAAGAATGGCTTAACTATCAATGTGTCAGCTCAAGCTAATAATATGACATTTGGAAAATCCATTCATTAGGGAATGTTTCATAAAATCCATAAACTGGGCTGAAACAATTGGTCAAAACCATTGATTAGAAAATGTCCGGAAAAAAAAACTAGATAACCTGATGGAATATAAGATTGATATATATTTTGAAGGAATCTCCTATAGAAGGAAATCTACCTTACTTTTATATTCTATTACTTACTGGTTTTACTTTATTTAGCGAGTGGGATTTTTAATCATTAAATGTATTAAATGGGCTGCAAGTCGGATGTTCCTTCATGAGAATGAAAACTTGGCACTGGCTTCAATAAATAGCCACCATGCAGCACATGAGGGAGACGTGGATGACAACGAAAATGGATTTTGATATGGTTTAGCTACTCTCTCTCCTCCTCCTCATTTGCTGTCTCTTCATCCTTGTCTTCCTCATGTTTGCCCCTCAAGTTTCCCTCTAACAATAGTGAATTGTATTAAGCATTACACAAAACTAAGTTCAGATGATAAGACTGTGATGCAATGGTAGGACTTCAATCAAAATCCAAATGTTTTTTATTCAATAACTTATGAAATAGGTTAGATGTTATATACATAAGCTTGAACTCAATAAATCCTTACCTCTATAGTCTTTCCATTTGAAGCTGTGACAATGTCTCCAGGCCTCATACCAGTTCCACTTATCATATTCTCACAAGCAGCAACTACAAAGTGAACCTGCACATGAGAGTGTGCAGACATTCAAATTCTAGAATTATATGAATACATTCGTCCACTATGAAAACTGGAAAACTGAGACAACTTTTCTGCAACATTTTCCCCCAAAGGCTAAACATAGAAAAAAGGTTAAAAAGAGTAACCTAAACATTAATCAATCAATTTGCTAGAGACTCTTGGAATTAGAAAAGTCAAGGGTAATGAAATAAACAACTGACCTCTACTCCAAGAGGTTTAATCTGACCCAAAGCTTTTGCTGCTCCTAAAACTGCAGCTGAACCACCCATATCAAATTTCATGGTTTCAATTGAACAGCCTGCTCCTGTCTTGATGTTGTAGCCACCACTAATAATTTGCAGATAAAACAATTAAAGGTTATAAGAAGGAGAAGAAAGAAAATGTAAGAATTTACACTTCAACAACAAAAGAAAACGTGTAAAATCCCACGCAGCAGTTATACATACATAAGAACCCAAAAAAGTTAATCCAAGACAACATTGCATATAGAGAGAGAGAAGTAGGAATGCCACTTAGTGACCAATTACAATAATCAAATACCAAGTTATCAGTAATTTTAACTATATAACCAAAAAAAAAAAGTATAGCCTCAACAAGCAAGGGCATATTTCATTCCAAAATCATCACTTGATTTCTAAGTTCTAGCTAAAACAGAAAGAGGCTTAGTTTAAAAGCATTCATTTACCTGTCAAAAGTCAATCCTTTTCCAACTAAAGCCAACTTGACTTTGACTGCTCCGCTGGGAGGTTTATAACAAAGATGAATGAAATGAGGAGGATTTGCCGATGCTGCGGCAACACCCAGATATGAACCCATTTTCAATTCCTTACATTGCTCTTCATTCAATATTTTGGCAGTAAAAACGTCACCATACATAACAGCAATCTTAGATGCCTCCTCAGCCAATACCCCTGCGATAGACAAATCATCAAGGATATGTCAACTATAGGAATAATTCATCATGAAATGAGTCTCTGCTTGATGTAAAAAGGAAATGGAAGCATGGAACTGCAAAATTGATCACCCACCTGACCAGTAACAATAAGGTATGGGTACCATATTTTTAACAAACAAAAAAAGTCCTACGAACCTGGTGTGAGCACATTAGGTGGAGAGTTTACAAGCTCCCTTCCAAAAATAATTGCAGAAGAAACATCTTCTGCATACTTAAGTTTCTTCTCCAAATGAGGTCCTGCTCCCAAACCAACGATGTCCACAGATCTCAGGGTTGGTCTCTTTGACTCGGACTTGTACCTTATATCTTCAAATATTCCCAGTATAGTCCCTAACACGGTTCAACACGCATGTCATGTTTAACACAATCACATCTCACACAAGTATAGATGACTAGGTAACAGAACAACTCTATAATACGTATATAAAATCGTAAAGAAAATACCAGACGCTATTGCAGATGCAGAATTAGGCTTTGATTCAGCAGAAAGCCCTTCACAAGAGGCCAGAACAATGGCAGCAGTGCTTGCCTGAGCAGACTTTGCAGCAGCTGCAACAGCCTCGCCAAAGCTTTTAAAAGATGATGTCGTTAAAGCAGACTTTCCAAGCCCAATCAAACCAACCCTCTTGTATCCAAGCCCTGATATTCTAAGTATGGTCGATTGGCCAACTTTACCAGTGAAATCCTCTTCAGAAGAAGCCTCGGCTAGTAGACCTCCCAACTTTGAGTCAAGCTTCTTTAGAATCGGATTCACATATTTCAAGTTCTCATCTTTCTCTATGTCTTTCTCCGTAACACCCACCGCGAGTATGTCCCCTTTCCATTCTGTTACGTCAACCTCCTTTGCAGAGAAAGAGATCTTCCAGAAAACAGAAAAAGGACAAATCAACATTACAGCAACAAACTCAAGCCGAAAAAAAGTCTCAGGTAAAAATAATGGGTATTTACATATCGATTAACTAATGATTGATCCAATAAACTAGAATAGGCCATGAATTCTAGGCAAATAAATCAAACTCAGGATTGATTCAAAACAAAGAGCAAAAGCGGATACGATAGAGAGATTCAAATGGACCTTGGGGATTTCGATGTTAGCTGGCTGAGTAAGACCAAGAGTGGCCCGGGCGACAGTGTGAGCCATTAGATTCTGCGTTGCTTGTCGCAGAGGAGCTGCAGAAATTGAAGCGAAGCAAAAGCCGACCTTAGTGCGGCAGTGACGAGCAACAAAGGGTTGTTTGGCAATGCTTTCTTAGTGCTTGTTTGGGATTAGTGCTTGTTTGGGAGCTCCGAGAACGACAGTGGGAGAAATGGGTATTGAAAATGATTTTTGGAAAAATGAATAAAATTTATGTTTGGATAGACCGTTAGTAAAAATGAAGTTACGTTTAGATAAATCGTTCGTCAAAATGACTTTTTGTAAAATGCATTTATATTTGAATTAAAATTTGGAGAAGTTACTTTTAGATGAAAATTACTTAAAAGGGCATGAATATTATTAATACATATAATTATTTTTTAATTTTTTAATTAAATTAGAAAAAATGAAATTATAAAATTAAAGGTTCTGAAAAAAATTTATATTGCATACATGGTCAAATGATTATAAATATTACATAATTTAATTACACAATCTGATTTCAGATTCTGTCACGTACGAGATATCTTATCAATATCATCAAACTCAACACTTTCACTTGCAACTCTAATAGAATCTTCATCGATCTCATAGTTTCTCCAAATAAAATTATATATGGCTATCGTTGCACAAACAATATGTACATGTGTTTGGAACTTGTATGCGTAACAAGACTCGAGATATTTTAGGGCTTTACATTTTTTCATCTTGATAATTTTAAAATCATTCTCTAACTCCAAGTTCTGAATTTCATTTTTTTTTCAAAAATTACTCTAAAATAACTTTTTCATGAAAAAAAAATCATTTACATAATTTTAAGATGTAAAATCTTAAAATAACGTTTTAAATAATGAATGTAAAATTATTTTACGATGTAATAGGATGTAACAATTCGTTTTCATTAACATTATTAATAATAAAATAATGTTATTTACTTTAATACGTTTAGCCTTAGGGTGAGGGGTTGAAGGTAAAGCAAAATGAGGAGCTGTGCTTGAGTTGAACATTCAAGTGATGGGACGCAAAGCTGGTGGATTCCTGACACTCTCGTACGACGCACGTCGCCTTCTGCCTCCTTCTGCGAACGTTTTCCCGTTGGGTGAGTGAAGTGTTTGGAGCTGAACCTCCTTGTGCCTCCTTGCAGCTGCTTGTCCTAAACGAGCCGTTGGGGCATAATGGCTTTTTGAAAATGGCCTCCCAAACATAACTAGCTCAAAATGCATTTTGCCCAACAACCCAAAATGCATTTTCCTCCTCTAACGGCTCCCCAAACAAGCACTTACTCATTTTTCACATTACACATGAGGGTTTATTTGAGGAGGCCGTTTGCCTCCTCAAAATCCATTTTTACGCTTACTGAGATAAAACTCCTCTACGTATTTACCTCAGAATCTGTGATCATTCTCCCAACGGAATTCCCAAACACACCTCAATCTGCATAAAATTCTTTTCATGTACTTGCTCGATGTGAATTAAAAAAAAAGATGATGACTTGGAACAAGACACACGTAGGATGTGTTTGGATTGAGGATGGCTATATGGGAATGCAGGGAATGGTAGGAAGGGAATCACCTTATTAGATTTAATTTAAAAAAAGGAGGTAAGGAAGGGTATCTTTAATAATCTTGTATTTGATTTAAAAGGGAGAAGAGAAAGAGTGGTAGTAATTTACTTTTTTACCCTAACATATTAATTCCTTTTTTTATTTATATTTTATATAAGTTAATTTATGCATTAATATTTTTATTTATCATGAGTGTAATACTATATTTTGAAAAAAATAATATTTTTATTTATAATAATATATTTTATTTTTAATTGATTTGTATAATATATGTTTTAATTATATTTTTATGATTTTTTGCTAATTTATTAATAACATATTTTTATTTATTATTTATTTTGTTAAAATATTTTTTTATTTATAATAACATATTTTTACAAATAATTTTATAAAAACATATTTTTATAAAATTTTTAATTTGTTTGTATAATTTATTTTAAATTAAAATTATATAATTAATATTTTTAATGAATTTTATAATAATATATTTTTATTATAATTTTTTTTATTTTAATATAGTATATTTTAAATTATAGTAATATCTTTTCCTCAACAGTATTAACGGAATAGTTGAAAAATTGGAAGGGTAAATTGTCAACAACACGTGTGCATGATAGTTGCTGTATTGTTGTTCAATATTTAAGGTGCAACCTTCACCAATGGTTGGCTGAAAAAGCTGACATCTCTCAATATCGGATGCTGTAAATGTATGTGTCATAGATTCAGACACAATGACCATCTCAGGTATTTAGGTGTTGTGTTCTCATTTAGTGTTCTTTTGTCTGTGGATTGTGGATCTTCATGGGTGACTTGGGTCTTTGTGTGATGAAGTTGTCTCATACTCTCATTCACAAGCGCGCTTCATTTGTTTAAAATTGGCAAATAGAAATGGCTGAGCCACACAGAAGATAAGGGATGGAGAAGAGAGAGAGAGAGAGATTTCTTCTTGAAGGGAATGGATAGTTCCCATAAGCAACATACTTGCGTTTATAGGGTCAGTGTGATGGGATCTTTTGCCTCCACGTCGCCGACAAAGGAGATCATAAATGGTATGGCGGCGACTTAATCCTTTGGGAACCAGCAAAAAGAGAGCAAAAGCTTATTTCTGGCTCTCCATCTGTACTAGACAAAGGCAGTGACTGTAACATGTTTGGAGCTGGGCTTGATCCCATCACAAGAGATTACAAAGGTTGTTCGAGTTTCAGATTCGGCAGATGAACGAGCGCGCCTAGCTGAAGTTTATGGTAACCTTAGCACTAATTCTTGGAGGCTGCTAGATGTCGTTGTCCCAACTTTCGGGACTTCCTCTGCGGTTTTGTAGTAACTCTGTCTTGAATGGGATCTATCACTGGTTAGTTTATGGCATGTGGAAGATCTCAAAGCACTGTCTTGCAGTTTTTCTTTTTCTTTTTTTGCTTGATCAGAGTCTTGCTCTTGTTGATTTCCATCGCAGGACTGGAAGATGGAAGATCTGAGTGATGGATGAGTACGGTGTTGAGATTGGCTGGACTGGTAATTTTGAGATGCATGGAACCAGTTGTAAATTTTGTAGGCAGCTTAGGCTCTTGGGGGGATGATGAGATTCTCATTGTGGATGATGATGATGATGATGATGGTGAAGTGACTTCTTAGTTCTTACAACCTTCAAAATAACAACATACGTAATCTCACAATCATCAAGGGACAACATGACCTCATCAAAACTAAGTTGCATTGGGCAGCCTATGGCTTTGACTGTGTGGAACGTTTGGTCCCTTTGGGGGAGGGGAGGGAACAGAAACAAGATATGAGATTCATGAAGTGTGTGTTTGGGAAGTCCGTTGAAAGAAATGAGTTTACAGATTTTGAGGTATTTTGTGGATTTCAAAATGGTTTTATGAATTTCGCGATAATTTTAATGAATTTCGAGATGGTTTTTACAGATTTCGAGAAAATTTTATATTGAAATGTGTGTACCGTTTGAGAAACGGTGTTCTCAAACAAGCACGAAAATGTACACTTTTGTTTTCATGCTCCTCTCCTTTTCTTTTGGGACAGTGGTTATGAGTATTTTTTTAATAGCAGCATCTAGAATCCTGATGATATCCTAAATTTAATATTTTTAGTGCATTTGACATGTTCAAGTATTTCTTTAATAGCTCTCTGTATTCTAAATTTAATAATTTTTAGTGTGTTTACCGTCCCAGGGTATTTTTAAGTAACACTCGGTATTCTAAATTAATTAATTTAAAATCTATCCATTATCTTAAAATATTTTTCAATAGCATTATTATTCTAAATTTATTAAATTATAGTTTATCTAGCACCATGAGTATTTTTCAGCACCACCTACAAACTGCAAAAATTCCCTGATGCTATGTATTAAAAATTAATTAATTAATGATAAATTGCATGCTTATATATATATTTTAAATACTTTTTAATTTTATATTTTAAGAATTTTTATTTATAAAAGACACAGTAAATTAATAATTTAAATGATCTTTAAAATTTTTATTTTTAAGTATTTTAATTATTTAAAAAATAATTGAAATTACATCTTGAATGCAGATTTATACTTTTTTTAACGATATATAATAAAAAGTAGAATAAGAGGAAAAAAACAACAGCTTTTAAGAGTCGAACTTTCCTTTAAAAAAGTACAACTCATCCTCTAAACGCCGCCGTTTGGGGATAAGCGTTCCCTGATGTTGGTTCTGAGTATAAGTTCGCACAACGCAGTGAGGCCGTAGCAGATTTCAGTTTAACGAGCTGTCGACTTCACCGCCCTGCGACGACGGCGAGAGAGCAAAAGAAGAAGTTAATTGGTGAAACGCACTAAGAAAATGGTTGCAACGAACGTGAAGGGAGAGACGCTGTCTCTGATGGACAAACGGGCTGCGATGGAGGCGGAGATGAACGCAATCATCGAGCGCCTTAATCAACCTGGCGGTCCCGGGCTTTCCGGCAATCTCGTCGATTCTGAGGTTTTCTTTTGATTACGGTTATGTGCTCTGTTTTTGTCGCTTTCATTTCGTTTCCGACCACTGGTTTTTGCAATTCGGTATATATTGCTTTGAATATAAAGTAAAGAGTTTTAAACAGTTAATTAATTTTCTAGGGATTTCCTCGGACGGATATTGATATTCCAGTTGTTCGAGCTGAGGGACGTCGTCTTGCTGGTATGAATCCCATTCTCAGTAGTTGTCTTGACGAACAATTGTATAAACATATGGGACTTCAAACAAACTGAAGAGCTACCTCGAGTGACAATTGGTCCTAATGTTCGTCATAACAATATTGATAAGCATGATTTTGCAACAAAATGTCGTGATGTAATAAGTAAATTGGCTTTAAGGCAGCTGCTAATGTAGTGTTAGTTTTGCTTCATTGTCCAGCCATTTTTCTCCCTTATTTCCCTCTTCCATTGTATTATCTTGGCCATTGTATTATCTCATGCAGAGTTGTTCCCAAGACGCTCATGCCTCGAGAGGTATGTCTGCTTCAGTAAAAAGCTCAACATCTTTTTCCTTATCATAATAAAGTATTACTCCTACAGATATTTCTTTTTTATTTCTTTTTCATCAAGGATCAAACCAAGTTCCCCCCTTTAAATGAACTTCTGATTCTGATTCCAAGTTTCCCTATATCTTCACTTTCGTCCTGGCAGTCTTATTTCTTTGGATAATGAGATAAAATGTCTTTATTATAAAACATACAACTGAGTTGAATGCAGCATCAGCATCTCCCCTTTTCCTATTGTATTTCCTCACTTTATACATACAGCTGAATGGCTTTGTGCGGTTTCTTCGGTTTTACTTTGTTGGCTATTAATGGCGAACATCTTCTTGTCGTCCATTTCCAGTGTAGCAGCCGAAAGAATCAAAGCCGTTTGCCCCTATGGTATGAAGTAATGATTGATTCATGGAGAAAGGGGGAAGGAGAAAGAGACATGGTGTTTGTGCTTTGACGTTTTGTTGTCTCTCTATATGTTGGGTTCTTGGCATGAACTCTCCCTTTTGCCAGCACCAAGTAAAATGAGTTCTTTTCCATTGCATGACAATTTAGATGTTAAATTCTGTTCAGGTCTTTTGTTTATGAATTGATTTGGCACTTTGTATGACTGTATCAGAATCTAAATGAATTGATTTTGGTGATATATGCTGTATTAGCTGTGTAAAGTCTTCCAACTTCATTTTATGTGTATAGGCTGCCATATATGTGTGTATACATGTTTGAAAATATGCTCCAGTTTCCTTCTGCAATATATGTGTGTATAGTCAGCAAAATTTGGTTAACAGGCTTGTATACAGGCCACAGGCCAGGCCAGGCCTATACCAGGCTCAGGCTCAGGCCAAAAAAAGGGCCTGTATACAGGCCACAGGCCAGGCCAGGCCAGGCCAGAATCCACCAAAACAGGCCAGGCCTGTTTGGGGTGGAGCCTGGCCTAGCCTGTTCCCACCCCTAGTCCCAGCCGACAGAGCAATGTGCTCATTTTAAGGCGTTTTCTCACGAGGCGCTTAAAAAAGTTCTCTTCTGAGTATTTTTTTTATTTCCCTCTTTTCAATATTTTGTAGTTATTTTTTGGGGGATAACTATTTAGGACCAATACTTAATTTTGTAGCAGATTAAAATAAAAAAGTTTCAAAATTTCAGTCGAAGACGTTTGGTGCTTAATAATCATATAAAATTACATAATTATTAATTCCTATAAAATGTTGTATGTTAAATTTTGGAAACATCAATTGTAAGATTATATTTTATATTCCTATGTTTGTTTCTATTTATATGATAGAGAGATAATGTTTTATTTGGATATATTTATAAATTATCTCATCAA
>JANTPZ010151370.1:2231-54425 GCA_025593235.1 Vachellia pachyceras | reverse complement strand
ATTTTTATAGGATGCAAATAACACTTTTTGTATTTTTTTAAATTCAAATTTTTATATTAAATACTTACCTCCAATAAATATAGTAGGCTTAAAGCATACCTTGAATCATTTTAAAGGTGTACAATAGTAAGTTTAATGCTTACTTTAAGGCCTTTTTAGAGGTCTACATTATATGTAGGCCTCTAAAAAGGCTTCAGGCCTTACCAGGCCTTTCGAAGGCTCAGGCCTGAGCCTAAAAAAAAGCCTACATCCAGACTCAGGCCCAGGCTCAGGCTCAACATTGTCATTACAGGCTCAGGCCTATTTAATCAAAGCCTAGCCTGGCCTAGCCTATTTCCATCCCTATTGCTTTTCAATTTGGCTAACTCAACCGGCCATAAAACTAAATTAAAAAAAATATTGTCCTTTGTGTCCAAAATCAATGGAATTACGGGCAAAATTAATTTGATTTGGTTTGTTTCCTACCATATAAAAAAATCAAATTTTGAACTACAAACTTTTAGTTGAGATGGTAAGCAATTTTAGGGTTGGTTTGGATGTAAGGTTAGAAATAGCTTTTACAGATTTCGAGGTAAAACCTAAGTTTTGGAAAATAGCTTTTGAAAAATAGTTTTTACAGATTTCGAGGCAAAATCTAGGTTTTGAAAAAGTGATTTGTGTTTGGAAAGTTATTGTGAGAATAACTTTTACGGATTTCTAGACAATATTATAATAAATAATAGAGTGTTGAAAAGATAAATTTGGAATAATTAAATTAACAAATAACATAAAAAAAATACACCCTACCAGAGATGAACGCCAGACCGTTGTTCGCACTTGGGGAATGTTTTTTTTTCTGTTTTTTTATCGTTTGAACCGTTGGAACAGGGGAGTATTATACATAATATTATGTTTTTTTTTTTGTTTTTTAAGCGTTTGGATCGTTGGAGAATAGCACTTGGGGAATGATGAAATTAATAAAAAAAATTTATATATCCCTTTCTATAACTAATATATAAAGTTAGTCCATAAAACATTTTCAAACTATTTGGTTTGAAAACATTTAAATAATAATAAAATAATAAAATAAGAGAATGGATGAGAGAGAAAACATTTAATTATTGGAAATTAGAGAATAACATAATAATAAGGGGAAAGAGAAGAAGGTGAGTGACAGAATAGCTTTTTCAAAACCTAGGTTTCAAACCGAGGTTTTGTAACCAAACTAGCTTTTGGAGAAAATTTTTTGGTTTGGACAAAACCTCGATTTTGAGGTAAAACCTAAATTTTGAAATCAAACCTAGATTTCCAACCGATTTGCCAAACAAGCCCTTAATTACTATCGCAGACATAAAAATAAAGGTTTAAATTAAAGAAGCGCATTTGTTACGAGGACTTTTATCTTAACACTCCCGATCTCAGGTTCAAAGTGATTTGATGATACTCTGAATTGCATAAAGAAAAGTAAAGCCTTTAGATTTTATATTCAAACACTTATAATTTCATTGTGAATATAATGGGCATGTTTGGTGGAGTGATTGTAAAAGTCAAACATACATTCAACAGTGTTTTTCTGTAAAACGAGATAATCTTATTCATATTTATCTCGACTTGTGTAAAAGTACTTATCCATCGCGTTGCTAAACGGGCACAATATTTATGTGATAAAAGTCCATTTATCCCCTATTATCTCACATTATTTACTATGATACCCTATTATCATGAAATATTTTGACGTTGTGCCCGTTTAGGAATTCGTCAGAAAAGTGATTGTATGCAAGTTGAGGTAAGTATGTGGTAGGAGTTTTACCTCGACTTGTGTGTAATATGGAAAAAAGAAAAAAGTGTTCCCAAACACCTCATTGTAAAGTCGTGTGAATAAACATAGAGAATGTACGTAGAGGCGGAGACATGACCTTCTAGCTGTGATGGCAATTTTTTTTTATTTTCAAGCAAATGACAACAGACTTGCTAGTATAGATAATCTGAGTAGATTTAAATCTTAAAAATCAGTAGGTATATAATAAAAATATAATAGATATTTACGTAAATTCCAAACGTTGAGTAGGGACATTTACCCACCCTCAACTCAACATGACTCCTCCCCTAAATGTACTATATATGCAGTTGACACACCAAATACTGAATGAGAATTACTCTCTTACTTTAATTCTCTACTCATTCTTTTACTCTCTTACTAACTTTGACTGTTTTGAATATATGATTATTTGTTGTGACTTCTTTTGATTATTGTTTACCTAATCCAAGTGTGAAGTGTTGATCCAAAAAATTAAAACAACAATGAAGAAAATGATCGCCTCCTCTTCTTCTTCTTAGCATGTGACATCATTTAATGTAAACACAAACGTAATAATTATTAGAATTAAAAGATTTTTTCCCTCTAAGAGTGTTATTTTAATTGTTAGGGTAATTTGATATCTTGAAGGAAAAAGACGAAATTATATGAAAGTCTTGCGAACTTCACGTATTGGACTTTGATCATGTGGTTCTTTTCTGAAACTGCAGCACATTGTATCGTTGTGAAATATTTTGTGTTACTATTTGGATTAATTTTTTTTGAAAGATTAAAAGATTAAATAAACTATTTAATTATGATATATATTATGAACGTTATATATATATATCATTAGATCATATATAATTTTATAAGTTAAGCGAATTAGTTTGAAGAAGAATTGTAGATATTTAAGTCAATTAACTTTTTTAATTTCCATAAAAAAATCAACTAACTCTTATATTAAAGATCGAATGTAATATATAAGATAATAGTTTTTTTTTCTTTTTGAGTTGTTTTCAATGTTTTCAAAGAATATCACTTGTTTATCTTGGATCCATACTCAATGATATATATAACCACTTAAGACAAGCTTTAGATAATAGTCCAATATGTGTGAGCGTAAAAAAATATATTTATGTAAATTAAGATAAAATCACTTACTTAATAAATATTAAATTACGTTGAAAATGCAGTTTCTACTAACTAATCAAACGAACACACAATCAGGTGACAAAATATACATTTCTTAACATGATGCTCTAATGAATCTACAGTGAGATAAGACATTAAATTTCTAGTTTTTCACTTATTTAAAAACTGATGTTTTCATTGCACATCAATTCGTTCTATCTTTTTTTCCGTTGTAAAAAGTAATAAATATATATATATATATATATTCATTTTTCCATTCTCATAAAATGTAATATTTTCAGGGAAAAATGACTTCAACCCTAAGATGATGTGCTTTTTTGATTTGTACGTTCAAACCATGTTATATGTGAGTCAAGATAAAACTTCTCTCATATCACTATCAAAAAAATGTTATTTAGCAACGGAAAAAATCCATCACTAAATGGTTATTTTTATCAGAAAATTTCTATTTAACGACGGAAAATATTAGTGACCCTCGTTTTAGCGACAGATTTTCCGTCGCTAAATGACATTTTTCTGGTAGTTATATACTTACTTTGTAATCCATAAAATTATTCTCCCAACAGATTCCCAAATAGGCACAAAATGGAAGCATTAGAGTTTTTCTAAAATAGTATTTTTAAATTAATAAGTTATATTTTTTTCTTACATCTCTGTAACATGAAGTTTTGACTTAAGAAATATGACTCAACTTCGAGATGTAGCAGTTGGTTTTGGTTTTGGTTTTTTTCTTTAAAGAAATGTTTATTGACTTATATGTGTCAATGATTGTCATTTTTCCCATAAAGAAAGAAAAAAAAATCCTGCAAGGAATAAAACTACATAATTTAATAATTCATATATAATATGAAAACCAATTCGATTGATATTTAATTATTACAGTATTTCTGAAATAAAATACAATATTTTGAATATAACATATATTAATTATCTTCACTCATCAGCTAGTTCTGATGAGTAAACCAGGGGCAAACCAATATTTATTATATTTATTTTATTTGTGCAATAATCATAATCTTTTACATCAACTTGTTAATAAAATAGAAATTATTATAAATATATTAAATAAGTGGATGTCCATTGATTCTTGACTTTCTGCATCATAAATGATGTACATAAAATGTTACTGAGAAACTAAAGAGTTGAGTCACAATTAATATATGTATTAATTACACTATTAATTGTTGTGACCCTTGGAGATCATTCTTAGAGCATATAAATAGGGCCTTGTACTTGATGACTGGAATAGAGAAAACTGAATGTGCATTGCTCTCCTATCTTCTCTTTTCTTATCTTTTATCTTGAAAGTTCTTACTTTTATAACACGTTATCAGCAAGATTGTTCTGAAGAAAGTATTCTTCCCCCATAGTTACCTTAATGATTTCATCTACTTTCTTTTACTGTACATTTGTTTAATATTGATCTAACTGAGATAATCTTAGCCACTATATGGAATTAAAGTGAATCTTTTACCGATTGTTTTAAACATCGGGTTCCATGGCTTAGATTGGAGATTATTATTTCTTTCTTATTATAATCTCATTTACAATTTCATATATATATTATTTATATGGCTTGAAACCTTGTATATATCTGATTTTATATTAAGAAATTATATGACCAGAAGTCATATTTCTTTTTAATATGGTCAGAAGCCATATTCATTTGATTCTTCATATTTCTTCTAATATGGCCAGAAGTCATATTCATTTGCTTCTAAGGTGTATGACCAGAAGTTATATACATTTTATATTCTATATTGTGGCTAGAAGCCATATTTGCTTCTAAGGTATATGACCAGAAGTTATATACATTTTACATTCTATTTTATAGCAAAAAGCCATATACAACTTTTATCCTGAAGATAAAAGGCCAAAAGTTATATTTCTTTTTTTTCTGATTTTGATATAATATGATTGGAAGTCATATTTCTTTAATTATTTAATTTTGAGATTTTAAAGCCATAAGCCATATTTCTTGGATTCCACTCTATATGGCCAGAAGCCATATGCATTTTTATATTTTATCTTATAATCGGAAGTTATATACAACTTTTATCATATTGATAAATTGCCAGAAATCATATTTCCTTTTAATATGGCCAGAAACCATATTCATTTGATTATATGATATATGGCCAGAAGCAGTGGCAGAGCCACATGCTTCCTAGGGTGGGCAATTACCCCCACTGGAATTTTTTTGTTATATGTAAATAGCTATTAGATTTTTATTTTGCACCCACTGATATTTAAGCTTTGAACCAACTCAAATTATCTACACTAGTAAGCTTGTTGCCATTTACTTGAAAATAAAAAAGTTGCCCCCATTGCTCTGAGGTCCTAGCTCCGCCACTGACCAGAAGTCATATACAACTTTTATCCTGAAGATAAAATGCATAAAATTTTATTTTTTATCTTAATTTTCTATTATGAGATTATATAGCCAGAAGCTATATAACTTTTATTCTTTATATTATTAAATGGTTAGAAGCTGTATATTTTTAATTTTCTATTATGAAACTATATGGCATTAATTTCTCATCCTAATCTGATTGATTGGCCTGAAGCCATGAGAATAAAAATGGCCTGAAGCCATAAGTTTTAATTTTAATTGTCTTGAACGTATGAGATTAACTATCAACATAAGTTTTCTTTTATCATTTGTATTGTTATATTGCATTTCATATTCTAAGAATTTCCTTTATTGCCTTAATCTAAATTATGTTTGGTAAATTTAAATTTGCAACTACTAAAAAGACATAAAGGTCTTAATCGAATATTTGATCATAAAGATCCACTTTTCTTTGGATTAATGTGAAGGAAATATATGACCACTTGAAGATGGTTATCTTTCCAAAAGCTCATTCAAATTGCTCCTGAAGTAGCAATTTTGTGAAAGAGGTTTCAAGAAATATGCTTAATTAATTTCTTACCTCCCGTGGCTAAGCAAAACAATGAGTTTTTAATTGAAAAATCATGAATCCCGTCCAACTGACTCAACTTCATTCCTAGCACTACTACAGAATATACTTTTTACTACTGAAATTCGCGTCATTTTTTCAAAAAAGGGAGTAAAAAATAAAGGCGGTGGCATTTTTGAAATTATAGAAAGGCTTTAGACGCCTTATCTCTAATATAGGGCGTCTAAAGATGCCTTTAGGTGCCCTATGCGGATATAGGGCACCTAAAGGGAGCTTTAGGCGCTCTATATTTAATATAGGACGCCTAAACACTACAATTTTGGTGCCCTATACACAATATAGGGCGCCAAAAGTATGCTTTTGGCACCCTTTGTAGTATGTAGGGCGCCAAAAGTGTCTCATTTATCCTCACACGCACAGACCCTCGTCTACTCCGTTTCGTAGCTTTAAGTCTTCTCGGTTCTTAATCTCCTCTATTTCCCTTCCATGTCCTTCCAGAAGCTGGTCTGCTTTTTGCTGTTTGTTTCCCAGGAACCTCACATCATCTTCCCTCCACAGGAAACATAGAACCAGTGGAGGAAGACGACGGAGAAAGACTGAGCCAAATGGCTCATACGCTGAGGGAGGAGTTTACGATAATCCCTGAACAGATAATCCCCGAACGCGCGCGCTCTCACAGATCCTAGGCTGGGTTTCGAGAACTTTGAGCACCTTCAGATTCACCTCTCTCTTTCTCGGACAGTTTGATCGAAGACCTTCATGAAATCCATAGTAGATCCGAAAAGATTTTTTTGGAGAGAAGCAGATCAAAGAAAGCAGGACGTCGTAGATCTGAAATGGTTCAGAAGGGTGAAAGTATAGTTTGCAAGAAATCCGATGCCTTTTCATGTTTTGGGGCTGTGAGGTATTGGCCATTCTTCAATTTTCTACTCATACCCTTCGTTTTTCTTCCTCCTTTTATTACTTTTACTATTTGCCTAGTAATCCTTGCTTTATCCAGAACTTAATTGCCGTGACCGCAACGCTGCCTGGAGTATTCTTTTTTTGCTGGAGAATATGCTGGGTTTGAGTTTACCTATTCTTATTATGTCTGTTTAAGCCAAACTTAAGATTTGCTAAAACATTGCCTGGAGTATTCTTTTTTTCTTACTTCTCCGTGCTCACCGCGACCGCAACGCTGCCTCATTAGAGCTAGTTTTATTTCTAGTTGACTACTATGGTTATTGGTTGTTCACAGTGAATCGTTTGTGGGATTGGTATGATCTTGTTTGTGTTTCGATACGAAAATATTTTGTGCTAATGATGTTTTTTGGGCCCTGCTTTCTAGCTTTAACGGCATTATCGCCGATTCCTATCTCGGTCATTTCAACACCATCGTCTATTCCTATCTCACGGCATAGTGGCTGGTGCACTTTTGAAAAAAAATATTTAGACCTACGACGCCCTATATTTAAATATAGGGCGTCGTAGGATCCTTACAGCATAGTCTATGGCGCCCTATATTTGAAGATAGGGCGCCGTAGGTCTATCCTACGGCGCCCTATCTTCAAATATTGGGCGCTGTAGGATACATATAGCGCCTTTTTGATATAGAGCGCCGTATACCCTAACTTTCTACTCCCCTTACATACACGCCCCCTGAGAAAGGGCGTCAATTGGGTTAAAAATAGGGCGTAAAAAGTACTTTTTGTAGTATTGCAGAAGTGAATGTAGTAATGAATAATTCTAATTATGACCCTGGATGTGAGCGTAGACGTGACTACAGTCATGAGCATTGGCATGGTCAAAATTATAATAGCTTTAAACTTCACTTGAAGTGGAGTAGATTTATAAGAACCATATAAAAAGGCAATATGTGTGCATAATCAACACATTGGATATGCATTGGAAGCTCCGGAAGAGCCAATTTATAAGAAACTTATTAAGTTTCATAATATCCGTAGAAATTGATACCAAATGGAAGTAGAAGTTATATGACCAGAAGTTTTATAAGCTTGATCTCTTATTTTAATATCATATGGTGGATGCCATATATTTTACCTAATATCAAATAGCCAAAAACTATATTCATTTAATTATTGTTATACTTATGGCACTATAAGTATATAAATATATAACTTATATAATTATATATATGTGTGTGCATATATATTCTTCCACTGTTAACCTTATTTATTTTATTGTTGGTTTATATCTATTTGCTTTTACATTTCCTTCATTTTTCTCTGGTTTTGTATATAAGCAAATTTTAAAGCATATGATAGTAAACTAGAAGTTTACTGAGACTGATGAATTTAATGCTTGATATGCATTAGTAAACCAGCAGTTTACTGATGAATTTAATGTATATCATGAGATAGTAACCCAGAAGTTTACTAATTAATATAAACCAACAGTTTTTCAATGTAAGCTAGAAGTTTACTGATGAATTTAATGTTGGCCATGATCGGTTAGACCATCCCGGTTCATTTATGATGCGAGAAATGATTGAGAATAAATGTGGATATACCCTGAAGTGTCAATAGATACCACTGTTTCTCATATGCTGCATGTTCCAAGGAGAATATATTATTAGGCCCTCATAAAGTTAAATACAATGTGAGCTTCTGAGATTCTTGAATTGGATACAGGAATATATTTATGGAATGATAAACTCACATAGTAAACCTTTTAATTACTATATGGTTTTAATTGATGCATCAACTAAATGGTCTCACGTTTGTTTATTATCTTCTTGCAACCTGAAGTTTGCAAGATTCTTTACTCAATGAATTGTCAAGAGTATATTATCCTGATTATCTGATTACAAAATGCTATCTTGATAGTGCTAATGAATTTACTTCAATAGCCTTAATAAGGATTGCATGTCCCTTGGACTTGATGTTGAACATATTGTAATTCATGTTCATACGTAAAATGGGCTGGCAGAATGATTGGTTAAATGGTTGCAACCTTTTTACATGAGATATAATCTCTCATATTCTGCTTAGTCATTTTCTATGCAGCACTGTTAATTCGCATGAGGCCAATAAATTATCGAAAGATTTTCCCCTTGCAAAGGTTTTTGATTAAGAATCTAACATTTCCTACATTTGGGTGTGTAATAATGTACATGTAAAACCCAATGAATATGTGCTAGCATGGTTTGCCAAGTGTCATTTGATGAATTAGTTTCATCACCATCAGGGGGAGAAAATAAGCAGTTGGGTGAAGAGATTAGCTGGAATGAATTATCGTTGGCTCATTTTGATCCTCGGGCAAAACAATATGAACTGGAAGTTCAAAGGATAATTCATTTACAGAATTTAGCTAATCAAATGCCAGAAGCATTTACTGATCCGAAAAGAGTAACAAAGTCACATGTCCCAACTGTCAATGCTTCTATCAGAATTAATTTCCCTGACGAATAAACTATTATGAATGAATCCAAATCACACCTGAAGCGTGTAAGGTAAATTGGTTCCAAAGATAAAAAAAGACTCGAAAAAGAAAAGGAGCTAAAAATATAAATGGTCAAATCGAGGATAATCAAAAAAAGATAATAATTTCAGAAGAGAATGTGGTAGTCCCAGAAGAGACATAGGTACATAACATATGTCAAAAACGAGATCTCAATAAATTATGTTATGAATGGAACCTATGGAACCGAAATGAAGTTAACGTTGACGACATCTTTACTTATAATATAGCATATGATGTAATGAATAATAATAACGAGGATCATGAGCCAAAATCTATTAGTGAATGCCAATTGAGAAAAGATTGGCCCTTATGGAAAGATGTTATTAATGCAGAATTAAAATCATTAGAAAAATGAAAAGTTTTTGGGCCTGTAGTCCTTACACCAAACCTGTTAGATATAAATGGGTTTTTGTGAGAAAACGAAATGAAAAGAGTGAACTTATAAGATACAAGGCATGCCTTGTAGCCCAAGACTTTACATAACGGCCTGGTATCGATTATAAAGAAACGTATTCACCTGTAGTGAATGCGACTACTTTTCATTATTTGATTAGCCTGACTTTAAGTGAAGGGTTTGATTTGCATCTAATGGATGTTGTGACTGCCTATTTATATGGCTTACTTAACAATAATATTTATATGAAAGTCCCTGAATGACTAAAAGTGCCAGAAGCACAAATCCCTGAAGGACTAAAAGTGTCACAAGCACAAATCCCTGAAGGACTAAAAGTGTCAGAAGCATCGAATTGAAATTCTCGAGAACAATACTCAATGAAGTTGAATAAGTCCCTGTATGGCTTAAAGCAATTAGGGCGCATGTGATATTATCATCTTTATGAATATTTTTGATTTGATATGCCCATGCATCTTTAAGGAAAAATATGGAAGTGAGTTTGCCATAAATGCTGTTTATGTAGATGATATCAGCATCATTGAAACTCCTGAAGAGTTACAAAAGGAAATTAATTGTTTGAAGAAAGAATTTAAAATGAAAGATCTAGAAAGAACAAAATTCTGTCTTGTATTACAGATTGAGTACATAAAAATGGGATATTTGTATATCAAGAGACTTATACAAAAAGATCTTAGAATGGTTTTATATGGATAAATCACATCCATTATGTACTCCAATGGTTATGAGGTTTTTGCAACCTGATAAAGATCCATTCAAATCTCGAGTAATTAGTGAAGGAGGTGATGAAGAACTACTTGGTCCAGAAGTACCATATCTTAGTGCTATTGGGGCACTAATGTATATTGCTAATCACATACGTCCTGATATATCATTTGCTGTTAATTTATTAGCAAGATATAGTTCTTCACCAACACAAAGACATTGGAACGGAGTGAAACATATTCTCCGTTATCACAGAGGCACTATGGATATGAGGATAATGCTGTATGTATTGCCCAACTAAAAGAAGGGTACATCAAGGGTGATCGAACAAATCATATTTCACCAAAATTTTTCTTCACCTGTGATCTTCAAAGGGATGGTGAAATTGATATCCAACATATCCGTTCCAATGAAAATCTTGCAGATTTATTCACCAAATCTCTTCTGCAACTAAAGGCATTGGCTTTTGTAAACTCAGAGATCTCAAGTGATGCCATCATAAGGAGGAGTCGATACACGCTGTACTATTTTTCCCTTGTCTAGGTTTTGTCCCACTGGATTTTCCTAGAAAGGTTTTTAATGAGGCAGCTCTAGATAGTGTATCAATGAATGATGTACTCTTTTCTTTGGCTAGGTTTTTGTCCCACTGGGTTTTTCTTGGTTAAAGTTTTTAATGAGGCACATTCATAATGGACATCTAAGAGGGAGTGTTATAAATATATTAAATAAGTGGATGTCCATTGACTCTTGACCTTTTGCATCATAAATGATGTACATAAAATGTTACTGAGAAACTAAAGAGTTGAGTCACAATTAATATCTGTATTAATTGCACTATTAATTGTTGTGACCCTTGGAGATCATTCTTAGAGCCTATAAATAGGGCATTGTACTTGATGAATGAAATAGAGAAAACTGAATGTGCATTGCTCTCCTATCTTCTCTTCTCTTCTCTTATCTTAAAAGCTCTTACTTTTATGAGTGAAATATTCTTTCTTCAGGAGAATAATTGGGCAGTTGGTTTCTTCAAATTCAAGGTGAAGAATATATTTATTTATAATACTAATTATGACAACAGCTTTAATTTGATTTGTGATTCTTAACAATTAAGTAATTGAATAATCTAAATTAAATACTCTAAGATTAATCTTGAGAGGATATAACTACACGAGGACAACACGCTTGAAATTAATAATAAATTAATAATCAGGCCTGGATTACTTAAATATATATGTTTGAACATTTTCTTTTTTTTTGCTTTTGACCCATTTTATGATAGTTTATCCCAACTTGCTCAGGCCTCAATATATCACATTAACACGTTAAATTGCAATTCAGTTTTCAACAAATCCTAATGCTTACATGCACAAATAATTATTTCTTGTTTATTTTATTAAACTTATCATTAGACGATGTTCAAAGAAAATAATTTTGAGTGCTCATCAACTAATAAATAGAAATTTTAAGACATTTCACCACTTAAATATATCACTCGCATTATGTATTTTTCTCATTTAGTATTGCTACAAATAAAACAATTATGTATTGTATATAAGTGACTTTTGAAGATGTAATATTAATAATAACAATTTGAAATCTTGATTAAAACTTTAAATAATCCTGCAAATTTTTCCAATAAAAATAAGGGTTTTCCACAATGAATATATGGTGATAAAGTGACATCAATATAGACCAGCTTTACACGAAAGTTTACAAGATAAAATGATAAATAAAGTATGATGGACATATAGGTTTGAATTTTAATGATCTTTTAATTTATTATATGCTTAATTATGTACCAAGGCATAGACTAAGTTATCCTTACATGTGTTTCAAATCTTCTGGTAACCCTAATGGGTTAATTACAATAATTAGCTTAACAATCTCAAGCTTTGCTTTGAATCCTTGTTTGGTGAACTAATAAGAATCATTAACGTACATTTTTATGTACTAAACTCCAAAGTAATTTTTTATTATTCTCATTAAACAAAGTAAATCTAACGCTTAGCTTGCTTTACACTTCGGCCACTAGCACATTATTAATTACATATAAGTAAATTAATTAAAAAAACCTATTGATACCAACAAACTTTGATAATAACATATATAATACATTTATATTATCTTGATACGCAAATCAAACTTCAAAAATTAAGTCTTGGAGTTTTTGAAAAACTACCTGGAATACTATGCGCCTCTTGCAAACATCGTAGTAATTATTTTTCATTCTAAATGTAAGAGTTAACAAAGAATGCGTTTTGATTTTAAATGTAGAATCCCATTTCACTTTCTCTCGTAAACTGATAATTTAATTTGTTATCCAAATTATAAAATTAAGTTTCGGAGTTTTGGAAAAACTACTGGAATAGGCAACACACGAACAAATATCATAGTAATAATTTTTCAGAACTAATATTGATTCTAAATGTAAGAGTTAACAAAGAATGTGTTTTGATTATAAATGCATAATCTCATTTCTCATTTCACTTTGTCCCCTAAATTGATGATTTAATTTGTTCTCCAAATTATTTCTATTCACTCCACTTTATCAAGCGGTTTTCATCCAGGGTAATTTTTTTAATAAAAATGATTAAAGGGTTATTTTACAAGATTAAAGAAGAGTACAAGTGGGAAAAAAACATAAAAGTCTTACCTACTTAGGTCCATTTTGTATTAAAGTTTGAGAGTTCATAAAAGTCGGAAAAAAAAAAAACTTCTCTCACATGTTGAAAGAAAAATTTCTACCTCTAATTCAAACGGCATTTAAAGGTGTTTTTGTGATGTGTTGGATAAAAATGTCTTACTATATGTGAATTTAAGGAAATACATGTTTATATATTTTGATCCATAATGTAAGTTATTTCAAAAAGAATTCTTTAATCCATAATATAAAACTGAAAGGTAATTAATACTTATTTATCAATTTTGTCCGGGTAATTAGTACTCAAGTGAGACTCTTCAATCCTCATATTTTTCTCTCACATTCAAAGTCTAATTTAACAAGGGTAAAGTGGGAAATTTTTTCAATTTGACATAAGTTTAATGAGTTACATGTTTCAATACCGATGAATTAATTAAAGTAATTTATATTATGAATCGAAAAAATATCGAAAAGCAAAGAAAGATAGGCACCTTTACAAAAGGGAGGGAGTGATTGGAGATAGGGATGAGGGGTTTCATTGACTTGGAACATTAGTAGAGATATATGAGGTCTTCAAGTTTGTAGTTATTATTGTGGTCACTATGAAAGAGACATAACCCACAATACTATTAATTTTCACTCTCATCATCATCATGTTGCGTTGTTATGTACCCTACATCATTAAATACCCATACCAGTAGCTGCATTAGAAAAATATGATTAATTAAATCCAAAGATCGATTTCATTATTATCTCTCTCTCTTTTTTTTGGGTCTCTCCCTATAATATAATAAGGATATTTTCAATAGAAAGATTACAAATTTTACATTGTTGTCAACACAATTCAGTTAAGTGTTACTTATAAAATTGAACAAGAGAGTATATTCTTACAATACACATTGACTTATCGAATGTGAAAGGAATTGGATTATTTAGAAGTATTTATCTATTAACAACAATATAATAAAAATTTTTTTAAACTAGATCTTAAGAATATAGTGATTGACAATTTGACCAACTAGGGAGGCCATTAATTGAATTCACACACACACCCACCCACTCATAGTGGATTTATGGGTCTATGTCTCATTGGGAATCGAACATTCAATTATGTTTCCTTGTGTGAATACAACCTTTATGGATTTAGTTACAACCATACATCTTCTTAAATGTTGACCAAACTTCTTCATTCTTCCACTTTTGTCTTTTTTTGCTTTGTGATTTTTCTCTCCTTAAATCATTCTTCTATATCTCACTTCATTACTTGGTCTTCTTTCCCTCACCATCCACACAATACTTAAAAATATCTCCACTTTATATATATATATATATATTTGAGATAAACTGTTTCTTTTTACTATACAACAGTTAACCTTCATATTCGCATTTACCAAGTTGTTGAAAATCCGACAAATTAAACATTAAATTAAGTGAGATAGTGGTTTAGTTGTGGTTGAACCAGTTGACGCAAGTCAATCATAATTAAAATAAGGAAAAATTAGAATAAAGTATCAAGATGAAATAATATTTATTGGAGATGACCATAAAAATTGTAATTATTTAGGAGGATCAAATAATAAAATCTTAATTTAAAATACTAAATTGTCATAACTAAAGTTCTTATTTTTCTCCTAGAATTTTCAAAAAACACATATTTATTTTTACTCTTGCTAAATTATCTTTCAGTATGATTTTTATCTTACCGCTTGGAATCTCCTCTCTCAATATTGAATCAAATAAGTGAGGTTGAAGTTCAATATTGAATCAAATAATAAAAAATAAAAATGGGGTGAAGTTAGGTTGGTGGTAAGTGGGTGCAGATTTTTATAGGTTACAAAGAAAGAACCATAGATATAAGTATGTAGCAATGGGAGCCATTGGTAATAGGAGAACAATTTTCAGCAGCTCGAGGGATGCTTCTTTTTCGTCTTCGTTTGTTTACCTTTTCTGGGTTTTGTATTGTTGTTTAAAATTCATAAATTCGAGTTATTTCTAAACTGTTATTTTTGCTAATGAATATTTGGAACAATTTAAGTTGATAGGGAGATCGTACGGAAAAAACTAATAGTAAGATCAATTTTTATTATTATAATTGAACATTTTGATTTTTAATACTACTTGCATGATATCTTATTTTAATCAATTGATCTTCCTGAAAATGTTGACAAAAGCATGGAATGATTTTAATTTTTTTATTTTGGTGAAAATATCACTTTGATAAGATAAACTAGATGAAAAATTGATTATATAAATGGAAAAATGTTGATATTGATATATTTAAATGAAATATTGATTTATTAAAGATATGGATAGATATCTTGAAGAACAACATAAGAAAATAAAAAAAATATGGTTACATGGATGATTGACAGTTTGTTTTAGAAATTGATAATATAGGAGAAAATATTGCAAATTTGAATAAGGGTGATTTAGTATTTTTAAATTTATATTTAAATATTTAGTCCCTCTAAATGATTACAGTTTTTTATAGTCTTTTGAAATAAATATAATTTTTTCTAGGTCCTTTATTCTAATTTTTTTTCTTAAAATAATATAGTTAATTTACATATACAAAATACTCACATTTAACATGAAAAAGAGTAATTTTCAAATTGCAAAAGCATTAATCAACAACTAAAAATAAAAAATAAAGTAAATAATAGCAGTGGTAGCTAGAAAGCACACGTTAGTGAATAAACCAAGGAGAGAGGGGAATGCATTCCAAAATCCTACCCTTTCATTAAATATACTGACATCCTTGCACGTTTGTAAAAATACACATATATTTTTATTAAGAATATATGTTTAGCATCATATACTTTTTTAAAGTGTAAATATAACTATGAACATTTAAAATGGATATAAAATGATAATCATTAAATATAACAGCGACATAAGAAATATTTTTGAAATGATAAAACGATATGAGATTCTAAAAAATGATAATTGAAATATTTTTATTTGAGAGAATATGGATAATATGACATTAAAATAATATGTAAGTACTTCTTAACGATCAGATTTTGGTAAAAAAAAAAATTCAACTCAACCATTCATCTAATCCTAGAAATAAATCTGCTCAAGTCTTTTCATATGACAATTTGATTTGGTTAGATTCAATCATTTTTAAGGTCAATTGGAATACTTGTCTCCAAAATGTTTTTTTTGCAAGAGTTCAAGGTTTTGTGTGCAAGTGACTAAACTCTTTCAACTGGAATTAATTTAATGTGTGTTGGTACCAAGAAGTTAGTTTCAATTACTTGTTGCAACAATCAGATAAAAACCAAATGGAAAAAATCCAAACCAGCTACCATGACTTTTTTATATCAAGAAATAATTTTGTTTATAATGCTTTCCAAAAGAACAGATATAGTGTGTGTGTGTAGTATATGTATATATGAACAATTACATTAAATTATACATAGCAATTGCCAAAAGCTATGAGCTTGTTTTCAAAAAAAAAATTGAAAAAGCTTTCATGTTACCCTTATTAATTTGTCCTAAACACTTTCACAGGAACCAATGGAAGGCAAAGAACAGATTCTCTTGCAGTTATTTTTTTTTAAAAAGATTGCTATAGAAAAATAATATGGGAGATTTAGCCTCAGGTCCCAAATAAGTAAAATATTTAAGGAATGGTCCCATGGAGAAAAATATTTAATGAGAGGTCCAATTGACAACATGAGGTGTTGTCAACACAGCACATAGTGTTGTCAATACAAGGACATCATATTATCAATGTGACCTCTCATTAAATATTTTTTTTCCATAGAACCATTCTTTGAATATTTTGCTTATTTAGGACCTGAGACTAAATCTCCCAAATAATAATATCTCATTACCATGTATGTATATACACACAAATATGATAAATAAGATTATTGAGAAATTAACTGGTAAGCTCCATCCCAATTAAAAAATAAATAAATGCGCATGCACTGTTCATACTTATATCATTACTTCTATTTTTATTATATCCTTTTTGGAAAGCATTTATGCTTCAAACCCTCCTCACTATTAATGTCATTCGCTTTAAAGAAGTTATTAATTAGTATTAAGTTTGGATACTTATTAGTCTGGTTACATTTATATGAAAGAGGAAAAAGATCTTTTCTTTTTAATTATATAATACATGTCATTAATTTTAATCACCAGTTTCTCCTTTTTCCTGCCAACCACTAATTTTTCCTTTTATTACTTATTAAACATTGGATTCTCTTAAAAAATTTATATGGTATTTAATTTAATAGGGACAGAATTAAATTTTTTTAAACAGTGTAGTTATCAGTTTTAAAGTTTTCTTTAATTCAAATAAAACAAGTTGGAAACAAGCATGTAACATGAGCCATATAATAGAGGCCAAAGTGGTATTTTATTATATATCAAATAATTACTCTTAAATATAATTTTTTTTATTATTCCTTTCTTACTTGGCTCCATTCTATACACTATAGGCTCTTGAACATATATTTAACCGGTGGATTGGTTACTTTTTCAGAGATCGTGGAGAGTGAGAATCTTTAAAACCAAAAAGTTTAATCTAGATTAATGGAATTAATTTGATATGATATTTCTCTCTCTTTTTTAAAACATGAATACTTTTTCTTCTATGCAAAATCTGTTTATAATTCTTCGTGGCTGCCACTCTCCTAACATTCGTATTTTAATCTTTACTGTGGCCAATGGTTTATGATTATTTTATGTTAAATTATACGCTTAGTTTTTTAAGTTTAATTTTAGTTTGATCAATTAAATTTAGAAGTGCATTTTTATTCATTTATTGTTAACACCGTTAGTTTTACTTTACGGAAAGTGGTTACTCAACAAATTTAAATTAGTATCTTACAATTAAATGTTAATAAAATATTGTTAAATTTTAAAATGTAAAAATAGGTATATTAAATAATCACTATTTAATTATATTTTAACATTATTTAATTACAAAATAGTAATTAAATTAACATTTCGGTTAAGTAAAACTAATGATGTTTACAATAAAATGTTAAATATGTACTTTTTAAATTTAAGGAATCAAACTGAAACTTAATGTGAATTTAAGAACAAAATGTATAGTTTAATGGATATTTTATTATTTGGTGGGTGGTATGATAGATAAAAACAAGTACAATTCATTATTTTAAATCTCAAAAAGATTATATGCATTTGAAATTTTGAATTCAAATCAGAATTAGAACCCTGAAATTTAAAAATAAAAAAGGAAATCAAAATGGGTGAATTGGGATTTGGGGACAGTGAAGTAGGTGGAGAAAAGTTGACAAGTCTTTATTCCAAAACTTGGAATTTTATATAAAAAGAAGTCTTTATTCCAAAATCCTTTGGTTGGTCCAATGATTCCTTTTCCTTCTCTTTGGTTTTATTCTGTGGTTCAATTTATTTTAATCCAATGCTAATCCTTCCTTCCTCATTATATATTAGCTGGAATATTCAAAGCAGGACAGTGGGGTTATTGGATTTTTTTTTCTTAAAAATCTAAACTTGATCATTAAGTTATTATGATTTCTTATTATAATTCAACCCATTGGATCCATTTGGTTTACTTGAAAGGTAAAAACGTTCATGAACAGCATTTACCAAATTGTCATAAAGAAAAGCTTTGATAATAAGAAGTAACGGAAATTTGTTTAAATTACTATAAATTTAAACCAAAATATATGTCTATATTTTTCTACAAGTATCATGTACCCTTTTGAATCTTATTATCATATATCCAAGCAATTAGTAATTCAGTTTGCTTGAGTGTTGATATATAATAAAGGGCATGTTACGACCTAAGATCATATTTCTATGCTAATAAACATTAATAATAGTAGTGCCCAGTAGTGACAAGAGAGAAAAAGGGATTGGCCACTATTAATTGGATAATTTGAACCATAAATTAATGACAAGGACTTGATAGAGGAATTAGGAGAAACTTGACAAGGAAATAAAGCAACCTTTGCTCTTTCTAGGAGTAAACAACACTTTGCTTGGAGTCTTTGTCCACTTCAAAGGGGCAGAGAAAAGGTGTATTTTCCTTTAGCTAAATTATAGATATATTGAATTATTGATTATATATAAAGGATTCGTGGGCGTACAAGAATGGATATGAATCATAATAATGTCATGGATGAGTTGGTGGGGTAGCTGTTGAGGAGAAAATTGTGAATAATCATTTGAGGTGGTTCAAGTACATGTAGAGAAGGCCACTTGAGGCACCGGTAAGGGGATGGATTAAACAATGTGGAGTCCTAACGTATTCTATAAAAGTTATAGAGAGAAATCTTTTCGTTAACAATATATCATGGGATATGATTTAAGATAGAGCGCAATAGCATCGTTTGATTCTTTTAGCTAATTCCACTTAGTGAGATCAGCCTTTGTTGTTGTATACAGATAATCTTCATAATCTTTAAAACCTTACAATCAACCCCCTAAAGTCTTGCATTTATGTGGATAACTTTCATATGATTTTGTATATCACTTTCTGCACATAATTTAAAGTTTAGGGGATTATATCTACATATTAAACATAGTTTGAGGGGATTGTTTGGGAAAAAAACGTTTAAGGGGTGTATAATTGATAGCTGGGGTTATTTGCATGAATATAAAAGTTCATAGGGGATTTATTATCAAGTTTTAAATGTTAAAGGGTTATTTGTACATGGTCTAAAATTAAGGAAAATTGTGTAATTTAGCCTTTTTTTCCAAAAAAAAAAATCAGTGGACAAGACTTTGGTGGTAGACATAAAAATTAAAAAAGAAAAAAAGAAGCTCGAAGCTTCTTTCGTACTGAAATACTTATAATCAAATAATTAATGGCTTGTATGTGTATGCTTTTGATTCCTCGCTAAGCCAATTACTGGAAAAGCCATAATACTAAAGTAATTAAAAGTTCAAAACGAAATTATAGATTCATTAATATTAAATCTTCGAAATCATTCACTCACAAGCCTAAGAAAAAAAAAATAATATTCGGTGCAGAATTCAAAATAAATAAGATATAGCATTAAATTGGGGAAGCCTCCATGATTGACTTTCGGGTTAAGAGTTATGGGCCTAGATGTAGTGTACATACTATAGTTTGGATAAGATTAGATTTTTCATATTTTACTCCAAAAAGGTTCAATTGAAATTCATAATATCTTGGTTAAAATTTTGATAAAAAATTCAACTTCAGGTTGCTTAAATAATTAATTAAGAAAATCCAATGCTCAACCCATTTAAGTAAATTTGGTTTAATATGTGTCAACTTAATTCACAGTTATCATTAATTGTGGACTATCTGTAGAACTCTAACTTAATCTAACACATCAGTATAAAGTTCTATTTCTCCCCTGAAAGTAAATACTATAAAAAAGTTAGAATTATTTTAATACTATCTACTTTCAGGGAAAATATGTATCATGATAAAGCAAGAAAAATAATTTAAATAGATCATAAAATGAAAAGGTAATTTATTCTAAATCACACCACTAATCATGATTATAAATACATGAATATAACCAGAGATATTAGAGCAGGGTCCATTTAAAAATTTCTAATATGCTTCTAAAAGTTTGCACTGAAACCAATCAGTTTCTACTTTCTAGCTCAAAATACATACAACATTAGAAAACTTGCTTTCTTGATTCTTTGTTCAACTGATACATACAACATTAGAATTTAATGGAGATGGAGATGAGGCTAATAGTAATAGGCCTGCAAAAGCAAGAAGAGCCCAGATTCTCTCAAGTTTGTACTAAAGACAAGATCGGAAATGAGTGGGTCCCATCCTGCCTCCCCATGTTCGAGTCCAAGGAAGATCTTCTCATTTTTCTTCTTTCCAATTTTCTTCACAGAATCTCCAACCCACAGTTAAGCTTAAAAAATAGATGATTCCATTTAAAATTTTGTAAAATTATTATGATAATATTTTATAGATTAAAGTTGTTTGTACCTACTTTATGAACTCTACGGATCAAATTTTGGTAGCGTAATTTTATTTACTTATTTCTATAATAATGATAGTTTTAATAAGAAAAGGAAATGGAGAGGATCTGGGCCTGTTTGAGTCTAATGTGAGTATGGAGCTCAGCTGACCTGTCCTTATTTCATCTCCTGAGAGATACTTGAAGGGATCTGATCAGTTGAAAATCTTAAGCATAAAAGGCGAAAGAAGCCACAGCCATGCTTGCAATAGGAACAGATATGTTGTCATCAATAACCTCTGAAATAGGAAGGGATTCCACCATTGTTGCCACCAAAGAAACCAAAGCCACACTCTGCACTGTGCGTCCCCAGTCCAACTGCATATATCCCAACACTGAATAGTAGTACAGCATCCTACACATGCATATAGATGCACCAATATGTCAAAATCTACTTCAGAATTGAAATATTCTTACATTCATTTCTAGCACCTATATTGATTCTGCAAATTAAAGAGCCTATCTAAACACTAACCAAAATGAGTGTGCTAGTAGATTTGGGCAGCCATAACATTCTAGTGAGTTTCCATTAACTCTTTGAAAAGCCACTTTAGAATATCGTCCATAAATTATTTTAGGTAGATCCAACTTGACAAAAGTAGAAGGATAAAAGTCCATTATCAAATTTCACCAAAAAAAAAAGTCCATTATCAAAGGACATGTCAAAAGTAATTATCACTAAAATGAGTCTGATATGAAAGACAACCAGAGAGGGATCTAATTTGTCAACACTGCTATTTTTTAAGGTGCTTTTTCCCCTTTGTATAGTTGAGATTTTAAAGTATAATGCATATTCATGGTTGAAAATTTTAAATTCACAGACACATTTTTTTTTCTTTTACATTCACATTTGTATCATAACGAAAAAGACCCATCTGGCCTGTGCCCATTAGCCCATATATAAAACACACACATCTTTATAATTGAGTTAATCTACTTATATTTGGTTGATCCAGTCCACTGAAGAAGTTTGCCGGCCCATTATGTGCATGTAAAACGTCTCCCAACAGAATGCCTTCCATGTTGTACATGTTTGTCCATTTCAATAGCGGATGCAGCAAGCAAGCAAAAAGAGGGAGAGAGAATTGAGTGCAGGTCACAACAAGTTGATTCCCTACTTTGAAAAGAACAAAATCAGCTAAGAAGTGGTTAAAGATGGAAGCTTGGACGTACCCAATTGAAATGAGTGATCCCAAAACAAGCATGGATATGCTACCAGCCAAACTCTTTTTCTTGTTGTAAGGAATCTTCAAATATCCAAATCTTCTGCCGATAATATCAGCTATACCTGAAAACCATCCAGTTAAAACGCTCATTAGAAATAGAAAGCAAAAAAAAAAAAAGTAAGCCATTTTACGATTTAAGAGGGACAATTCTATAAATAACTTGACCTCTCAAAAGACTTTAGAACTTAACCCTTACTTGATTCATTGATCAAATTACTAAAAGGGAAATTACATCCAAGGACCGCAACCTTGTGAAGCATGTACAATGAACAGGCCTTAAAAAACTCTAATTAATAGGAAAGATCAAAGGACCTGAATCTGTCATAAACAGACAAAAGTACTCCCACTATTTTTTCTAACTAGTAAAATTTTTGTGCAAAAGTGGTATAACCTACCAATGTTGCCACCTAGAGCTCCTAAAGCAGCAAGAGACTTCTAAAATTATTAAAATATAAGCAAGTAAAGACCTACAATTTGGGTTCACTCACTACAAAGTCACGAGATTGGTGAGCTTTGTGTTTGATCTCAGTTGATAAAGGAAAAGATGTACCATGACTAACAGCAAAAGGCTTCTGGTCTAGTATATAAACACCCTCTCGAACAGTTTGGTATTAGCATTTGATTACAGGTCCCAATACCACTTTTGCAGTTGATGTCCGATGACAAACTTACGGGGAGGGAATGATGATGGCAGGGTTGCATCTTGGCTAATAACTATACATCTGGGTTTTATATTTCATATGAAAGAGAATTTTTGTCCACTTAAATGATCAAAGCGATCCTTCATATGTAATTGAATGTCAGATGGCCGTGCCATATCAAAGATATAATGAGATGTGCATCTCATGATAAGAAAGGTAAAGCTTATGAGAGGTTGAGCTCTAAAAAAAATAAAAATGAAAGGGCAATTATTACCATCACCTCCACACATCATTGCCAAGGAGACCACTCCGACCGGGGAATCCCGCCAAAAAATTAGAGAACATAACATCAGCATCAAAACATAATACAGGGGACCCCTCAACAATTCCCTGCAGGCATATGAATAATCAATATAGTTCAGTTCCAGTTCGCTGAATAATATGCAATGACAAACAAATGGTTCAGAAAATTTACTTCGGCTGTCCTTCTCTGGTCACGGACTTAATCAGTCCTTCATCAGACGTCAATAACAGACCATTCACGACAAGCCTCAAGCAATTCACCAGAGGAACAAAGGCAGCAAAGTAGCGAGCCCCTGTAGAGTTGCTATCTTTGGATTCAGCCATTCACACAAAACAGTCTTTGCAGGTCAATATCTCAAAGTAACAGCACAGTGAATGTGAAAATGAATGAAGGACCAAGAAGCAGTACAGAAGCATATCTATGGTATTACAGTATATCTCAGTAGTTGACACTTCAAATGGTACCCAAACTTCAAGTGAAAAGTGCTTAAAAGTTAAAATAAGGAATTTTCTAACACATTGATACAGTGTACCTGAAAATTGGCCAGGAAGCTAGAAAGAGCAAGCCAGAGAGCATATGAACCAGTTTTCTGCTCAGATTCTGACATCAATTTGAATCAATCCTAAAGGTCAATACATAGGACACTCATCGCGTGAACAGTGTAATTGGAAAAAAAAAAGCATCCACAAGTCAATTATAAAACCCCAAAAATTTAGAACCGAAACTGGGGGGAACATCAAGAAGTGAAATCAACAAGATTCATCCCATGCATGCAAGTCAGGTTGAAAGCCAGAGCGCCAGAGATACCTGCTGAAGAACCTCTCGCCGGGTCAAATCATTAAAACCGAACACAAGGGCGTATCCGCCGACGAGAATCGCCACCGTAGCTCCGGCATCATGAAGCAGATCATCCGCACCGGCTCTGAAACCTGCACGCGGAACAAACCTGAAACAGCTGGTTCCTCAGAAGAACCCAGAAACCCGACACGCACCGACCGTGCCAGACGGAGGCAACGGTTCCATCGGAGGGGAGCAAGAAGAAGGCGGGTGGTAGAAGCAGATTCGCGGCGGTGCACGGCGGAGAAGGCGAGGGACCGAGGAAATGAGGCGATAGATGATAGAGGGGCCATTAGAAAGCGAGGAAGTAAGAGGACAAGAAGGAGATTGGCTTTGTTACAATGAGGCTAAGAGGGTATGGGAATGCACGTAAAGAAATCAAAGAATTAGAGGCTCTTAGGCTGTGATAAAATCCAATACCTAAACTAGTTTGGAGCTTTTTTAGATCTCTTATCCATTACAATTTACGTATCCAATTATAGGAGTTCTGGGATTCTAAAATTGGGAGCAGTAAAGATCTTGTAGCCGAACTGGGATTCATTGTTCAAGTATCATCAACGAGAGCAATTCTGGCGCGACACTGTTGGTGCTCTGACATTACAGCTATACTACGAAATTGACCCTACAGTACTGAATCCATAGTACATTGTCCATTTTGGGTATAATCAATAATAGAAAAATACAGGGTTTTAAATTTGCATATTTTTAAAACAGGATCAAATATAGATTTCAAAATCTTAAGGAAAATACTATTTTGCCCTTTTTTAAATGCGAGAAAATACTTGGACGAAGTTATGAAATTGGAAGAGGAAGCTGCATTTCTAACCACCATCCCACTCTCTACCCCATTTATCCTACTGGCTTCCCTGTGTTTGCACTTGAACTCCCACCCTCTCCCAAAATCCCTTTTAAATTTGTCTCTCAATCTTACTCACTCGTTTGTACTCACCATTTTTCCCGTTGTCTTCGGTCTGATTTTGTCAGCTCTTTCGGTGTGAAGAGTAATGGAGGAGGTATCGGTGTAGGTTTGGCGTGAACATATTTTATTTCTTCCTCTCTCTCGTGCTACTCTGTCGTTGCATGCTCCCTGTGTTTGTTTGTTTTTTTCTTCCTCTCTCTCAAAGGTTATGAACTGAAAGTGGAAGAGGAAGGGTTTGTCGTTGGCTTCAGATTTTTTTCTTCTCTGTGTCCATCTCTGTGAAAGACATAATATTTTGTAGCATTTGTTCATCTTTTAAATGTTGGGATTGTTCCTGAGGAAGCTGGAAATGAGGAAAAAATTGCTGATGTGCAGTTTTTCATTCGAATGAATAGTGTTTTGTTCACATATAATACTATCATCTTTTATTAATAACTTAATCGAATGAAGTCAAAAATTTGAGAGCAATGTCATGAAATACAATATTTTCATTTGAATGAGATTGGTGGCATGTTCAAATGATTGCTAAATCATGTGTTAATCCCCTTCATACCCCCTTCGGATGAGTTGAAATTAAGTTTTGCATTCGAATGAGATAGATATCTGATTCGAATGAATTGTTAAATATCTGTTTTAGGCATTTGAATAAGATAGATGTCTTATTTGAATAAATTCGTTATTGTGTTAGGATTAGAGATTTGTTTTATCGATGAATATATCTGAGTAGGACATAACAATAATTGAATAGGGAATGACAAATATGTTTTGCAAGATAGGGAAGATGGTGAAAAAATAGGAAGAAAAGAACAAAAGAAATGAACAATGGGTTAATCATGTTCAGGAAGGAATACTACCAATGGAGAAAGGTGAAGGCAACAATTAGCAAGCTGAAGGTACACAATGAATAGGTTATAAATGCATGGAAGTATTTGATTAAAGAGCAGAGGGATAAGTATAAGGAGATGGTAGAAAAGACAAAGCCTCTTAGACGAAGAACAAAAGCTGATAATAAGTTTCACACTTATTGCTAATGTCATTGGTGGAATTTGTGAATGAAAATGAAGAGTTGAAGAACTGGGTTGAAGGCATTGGATTTGCAAAGCTGCTTGATGTGCAATGCACGAGACTACCACGTGACCTCACTATGATGACGCTTTAATTATACGATCCACCACCAACAAACAAATTCAATGTTAGAGGGAAGATGAAAGAAATAAATGTTAATGATGTTTCCCATTTGCTTGGACTGCGGAATAGTGGTAATAAGGTGCTTATTGATGTAGACAAAGATGATGCAAGCTCAAAGCAATAAAGAGGAAATTCTTCAGAGTCCCATATATAAGGATAGTTAAGGACTTAATATATTGGTTGTACACGAAAGATTGAGTTCATATTTGTGCTATTGACACTCGGTATATTTCTAGCTCCAATCGCAAGTCCTTTTGAAAGTAACCGATTGTTAAAGGATTTTAATTAGGGCACATATGTCATGAAAGACCTATAGAAGGAGATGGGATAGTACATTAAATGTTTTAGGAAAAAGACAATAGGGGCTTGCAATATCAGTTGATGCTTGTACTTAGTTTTGGTATGCATTTGTTGATTAAAGCTTGTTATTCTTAGTTCGTAATATGATAGTTGAATCTAACATATTATGAGTGATGTTGCATATATACTTCTGCGAACACTCTGCATTGACCAGAAATGTAGACCATGAATGCACCAATGATATTCAATTCTGGACAGATGAAAAGTCAAAAGAGAGGCACAACAACATGGGCATATTGTTTGGAGGGAGGTTGACTGAAGTGAGGCTTGCCACAATGGAAAAAAGATGGGCTAAACTGGACCCTGCATGTATAATGATGGTAATATATGAACTAACTTTTGCATTGTTGCATATTGACGTGATTGAGCATGTGAATTGTGACACTTAAAACTTGAGGGAGTTGTATGGGTGGCATATTAATGTTATTGAGGACGAGTTGATCAAGTTTCAGCTCAGAAGAGAGTAGGATAGGAACGAGGGATCATAGGAAATGGATGTGTATGAAGAAGAGGATGCAACAAATGAAGAAGAAGCATAATCAGTTGAAGAGGAGGGAGTAGGAGGTTATGAGGATGATGATAAAGTGATTATTGAAGAAGGTGAAGGAAGCAATGGGGCCTATGGCGGTGAAGGACAAGGAGAAGGTAGTGCTGAGGCTGGTGAGAAGGATACATACACATTAAGTGTATCTTGCATTAGTGTTTCTTCAAGCCATAAAGGATAGGAATAGGAGATATGGAGGAGGAGAAAGTTGACAAGGAGTAGGGTTATATAGATTTAGTAGGATGAAGAAACTAAAATATTCCTCTCCATGAGTCTTAATGAATGAGGTGCAGGGGAAAAAGAAAGCACCGAACAAAGATGACACCTTTTTCAAGCACATTTCCCGCATGCTTCCAAATAGTGAGGAGGACAAGTTATTTATTGTCATATAGTAATGTGGATTATACAATTCTCAACACTTCATTTAGTAATAACTATTTTCATATAACATAGTAGTATCCTGTTTTGACAGGGTTTTGCTGAGCATGCATGATGAATATGTCATTAGAGAAGAGCTTTATTCGTTGGTAGAGTCCAAAAAATGAAGAATCATGTGATTTCACTTGTTTGTAAGACAATAATGGTTGAACGAAAGGAGGCTGTACAAGTGAAGAGGAACATTTTTTTGTGGACTTTATGGTTAACTCCCTTGTAACTCATAACAATAGATTATGTTAGTAATTTATTGAAAATGTGTTATGTTGCAGTTGAAAATGCTTATATTGGAAAGCTTCAAATTACAAGACTCGGTTATTCATTCAAATGATTGGCTTATTTTTCAACTCAGTTACCCATTCGAATGAATTACAAAACACTAATAGTGCTTCATTCAAATGAATGACTTATTTTTCAACTATTCTACACCAAAATATACTTCATTCGAATGAGCTCTATTATCCATTCGAATGATTTCTCATGTTCAGCATATTCAAATATGAACTAAAGATAAAAGCCACAATTTTCCATAATTCATTCAAATGAGCAGTCTCTTTCATTCAAATGAGTGATTTATTTTTCAAAAAAATATATACTTCATGCAAATGAGTCTTGTTATCTATTCGAATGAATTTCCTATCTTTAGCATATTCGAATATGGACTCCACATAACAGGAATAATTTTTTCATGATTCACTCGAATGAGCATTGTACTTCATTCGAATGAAAGACTTATTTTTCATCCATTATGCAACAACATATACACTTCATTCGAATGATCCCTATTACTCATTCGAATGAATTCCTCATCTTCAACTTATCCAAATGTTGCCTCAAGATAATACCTGTATTTTTTTCAATAATGCATTTGAATTAACTATCCTTCATTCGAATGAATTACATATGTTCAATAATGTGTATCTTATTCGCATGAACATGATTTATGTATTGCATTTATTGCAACTCTAATGTTGCACACCTTATCATATTTATTGCATTTATTGTACATTAATAATTTTAAACGATGAAAATTTCACATTTTGATTTAATACCAGCATTTAAATATAATATCAACAACTGATTTGAAAGTTTCACATTTTGATATGTATTAATGGTAACATTATTTACAACTTAGGTATTAAATGAAAATTTAACATTAAGTTCTTACATCCACTTAATGTTTTCTTATAGCTTCCGCCTCTGACCAAACAAAATATAAAGTGATGAACCCTTAACTTCATATATACATTTACTTACAATCCTTCATAAATAAAAAATCCCTCACTTACATGACTCATATATACACTTACTTACAACCCTTCCCAAACAAAAAACTCCCCCGGCATCAAAAAATCATGGGAGAATTCTTTCACAATACAAATATCAAGTTGGGTTTGGATTCTTGCACATCCTTTTTGTATGCCCAGCTTGATGACACCTTGCGCAGTGATATATCTTTTTGTTTTGGAATTGTAATTAATGTCTCTTGGTTCTTGGACTTCCAGAAGGTCTACCAGTTTAAGGTGGTGTCAAGAATATTTGCTTAGGAATATTGTCCAACCTGTAATCATTTGGGTGTGATATATCAATTGTCACGACTGGAGTCATGGTATAGCTATAAATTTTTTGCTGTAGTGTCACTTTGTAGCTTGCATCAACATCGTCATAGACGTTACCATGGTCAAACTTTATGGCTTCACAGGCATGTGGACACAGATGGAGATGAATGCATATGTCTTCATTCTCCATGTGTACACGGAATCTGCCACCTCTATAAGGTTCAGTGTCCATATGTTCTGCCCTTGCCACATTTTCCATCAATTTTGCATTGGTATTTGGGCCAACCCCATTTCTTCACTAAGTTATTGCCTTACTTGCCGCATGCATTTTCTTAGCCACTTTATCACAATGCTGTTGAATAAGTTGGGCAGCATTGTGCCTTCTTTCTTTAACCATCCAAGCGTTTAATGACTCGGCTATGTTTATTATTATGTTATCTCATCTTTTATATGGGAACCTAGAAAGTGCCCATTTGTCTACATCACCATGTGTTTACAACCACTGAAACAATTATGGGTTGAACTTCTCCATATCTTTCATTGCACTATTAAAGTGAGATTCAATCCTTACATACGCCACATGATCAAGCAACATCAACCCATTCTTATTCACATGTTTATAATAGTATACATGTCTGTCACTTTCGAAGATTGCTTGGATAGCTATTTTAATTGCATTGTGCTGGTTTGACACAATTACCAGCTCCAGTCGTCCAACAATTCTTTTGATCATGTACAAGAACCAGGTCCAATCCTCCTGAGTCTCCCCACTAACAATTGCAAATGTAAATGCCAACAACTCGTTGTTGGCATCATAAGCAGAAGCTGAGAGCAATGTTTCCCTGTAAAGACCACTGAAATGAGTTCCATCAACCTATACTACAGCCTGGCACCAGATAAAAACCCCTTTATGCAACTCCTGTATGCAATAAAAACATGCTCGGATGTATTTCCACCGGATACCCATTCAGCTACAATTTTATCATCAGTTTCTTTAAGATGTTAACATATACAAAATATTAACATGCAAGATTGCTTAGGTCTATCTTGTATATCCTCTTTGGCTTTTTCCTTAGCCATGTATGCATGCTTATATGTTAAGGTCACACCATATTCTCTTTGCAATGTCTTCCTTAGTTCAATTGGAGGTTTGTCTACATAATTTCTAACCTTGTCAATTATAATTGATGATGTCATATTAGACCTTCAACCATGACTCACCTGTAGATTGTCTTGAGTATTATGAACTTCGTCACACATAGGAGAACTTGTCTTCCTCATTGCTTTTGCTGTAATCTTCCAAGGGCAGCTAGGTACCATACATTTCACTAACATCTTCTCCTTATTATTTTTCACATAAGTGAACTCAAAGTTGTGTGCAATACTAACATCTTCTCCTTATCATTTGCATTTGCAAAGGTTTACATCACTCCTGAAATTAGTTCCCTCTATTTGATGTAGTTCATCTCATGAGTTGTTGTGGGTGTACTTCCTATTCCACCCTGTAAGCTACAAAATCCTCCACCAACTTCATATTTTATGCATGAGTCAACATCTTCCCAAGTCATTGTGGAGAAATCATTTTCCAAATTTCTCAAGAAGAGACAACTTTGTTGTGAAAATCTGAGAATTTTTTAATGTTGCAGGATAATGACAACTTTATTTGATCAACTAAAAACAATGATATCCAAAATAACAACGTTTACACAAAACAAATTTTCACGTATATTTGTGCCTTCTGCATTCTCTCAGCTAAATTGGCATTCTCTTTACATACTACATAAATATGTCCAACTTTGTCATTATAGTTAAAAAGGTTTTCAAGTTCATTATCATCAATGAAATCTATTAGTATCCTCTCATCAAAGCTCATTGTATATTTTAACACACAACTATTGCAATCATTTCCAAGTCATGATGACATCATTAACCTCATATCTTCTTCAATTGTGATACCCTCTTTTATACTTTTCACCATCACACCCCCTATTATATTTTCTTTTACCTTTACCGTTTGTCACACATTTCCCTCCAACATGAAAATAACAAGCTAGTTCCTTTGAAGATGTAGACCCACACTCAAATATCATTTTGAATTTCAACCTGCAAATAACGTACATCATTGAAAAGCTTAGCTTCCAACAGTGTTCATAACCAAACTTCATATTTCAAATAACATACTCTAAACTCACATATTAGTAGCTTAAACTTAGGGTTTCACAAATACCCCTTTATAAATAACAACAAATTACACCTACCCCCATCTTATTCATGCTCATTCTTCACCACCACACAAATGGAATCATCCACTTGATCAAACATGGTTCATGTGACAATAACCTATTTATATGCATGCATACATAAACATACACAAATGTATATTGGTTGCGCATTCCAAAATAATGAAAAAAAACACTACATAGGAATGCACATACTACCTAGCTCATTCATGAATGTTCACTTCTCTGTCTCCCCCATCACAAAATCATTTACTCTCTCCCCCATCACAAAACCTACTTACCGTGGCAAAAAAAATAGTGGTCTCATAACATTGAACAACCCCCACATAATGGCCACAATAGGGGGGGAAACAATTGTCAGATAAATAGGGGGGAAACAATAGGGGGGGAAACAATAGTGGTCTCTAGCATTTCACATCCTCATTCCAAGTTTTAATTTAAATTGTCAGATAAATCATGTAAAAAAAGGCAGAAATAGATTAATCTTACATATAAAAAATAATGAATGATAGTGCTGAAATTGGACTGATGAAATACTAATATAAATAGAAAGAACAAATATAAGGTTTGAGTTTAGAGGAAACGACGAATTCTTTAAAATATGGCGAATTAACATTCAAATCCTTATTATAAGAAGTGTCTACATTTAGTGTTTAATAGTATCTTAAATAGAAAATGAATCCAATAAAAGAGTATATGTGTTTAGAAAAAATATAATGCCATTTCAAAGCTTATATAACCCTAATTTCATGGAAAGAGGAAAAAAATCTGATAAACGGATACAACGTTTGGTTCAAAGATCGAGAAGAATCGTATATGGACTCCTTTTGATTGTCATTATTATGTTGCTTCGTATCATAAAAACCCACAAAACCTCATTCACTCGCTGACATTTTTCACAATGTGTTTTTGCAATGGACATGTTCAGTTTATTGCCTGAGTCACTTCTCTTCATCATCGTCTCTCGTCTTCCCTTCAAGGAGGCAGCCAGAACCTCCATCCTCTCCAACCGTTGGCTTCATGTCTGGCATTCGACCGCCAACATAGAGTTCAACGAACTCTTCTTTGTGAACCCTAATGAGGATTCCCCAGAAACCAAACAAATTCAGAAACTTGCCTTCGTCGACTTCATCAATCACTTCCTTGACAACTACCAAGAGCCCCTCTTAGACAAGTTCTGTCTCAAGTTCTCAAAGCCCTCAGAATTCCCAGACACCGTCCAACGTTGTATAGCCTTTGCTTTCCAACGTGGGGTTCGACAGTTAGAACTCGATTTCTCAGAACCAGCATGGGATGACGACTATGAAGAAGAAGAAGAAGGTGGTGGTGTTGATCATCATCGTCGCGTCCCTTCCTTTAGCTTGCCGAATGATGTTTATGGAAATTACAATGATAATGGTGGTGACAGGAGTTTGGAGGCTTTAAAGTTGTTCTGTTGTGAGTTTTCACTGCCTGATTTGATGAACACTTTAGTGGGGCTTAAGGATGTTTCGTTTGGTTATGTGGAACTGAATATAACCGATGTGAAGGATTTGTTGTTCCACTACGTCGGGGGCGTAGAGAGTATGAGTTTGAAAAAGTGTTGGAATTTGCCGCACTTCGATCTGGGAAGAAACCGAAACCTTAAACTGAGGACGTTGGCGATTGAGAGTTGCGATTTTCAGGTTGATTACATAGTTTTTAAGGCACCAAATTTAAGGTATCTGAAGTACAGTGGGGCCGTTGGAGCATATGAAATGGATATAGACGAGGCCTTGGAAGAGGCTGTTCTTGATTTTTCGCCTGAGATCTATTTAGACCTTGGTGATGTTCTTTACAAAATCTTAATGGATCTTTACCCTATTAAGGTTCTCACTGTTTGCAGTTACTTTCTTCAGGTAACATATATATGTGTCTGTGTATTCTTTCTTTTATAATTACAAGTTATCATACTTGTATATGCTATTGTGATTATCTATATGTTGTCTTATATAATTTTTTTGTGTGAACGTGAATTTTTTAAATTATTCCAACTTTGGTCATCTAATTTCATATAAATTTTCAGTTTGAGTACTTAATTAATTTTATAAAAAAAAACACTTAGGCGAAATTCTTTATATTCATTACGTTAAATTCTCCAACTACACATTATGTGTGTAAGTTAACAGATACACTTTTTCCGATATACGTATATATGTATGAAGTTAATGGAACAGATAACCCGTGTGACTGGGTGTTATATATATACCTATACCTATATATATACCTCTGTCATTCAATAGATGTTAGAAAATACGTAGGTAACTACGTATGCATCTATTTAATATATATCTTAGTAAATATACTAGATTTTTTTCTGTGTGTATACAACATATTGTTAATTATCCGCTCTTCGAGGGTTTATGCATATATATAACTGTCATTTAATATGTCTTGGCAGGATAGATTCATCTTTCCCAACTTTAGATGCCTATATCTAGATAATTAATATCGGGTTCAAAATCAATCATGGTGTAATTTCCAAAATCTAGCTAGGCTATATATTCCTATATATGTATATGTATATAAAATGCTCCATATTGCTTTCAAGCTGTCATAAGAAACCATTATTATGTAAGTATTCTCGTAACAATCATAATGTGCTTGTCTAAGAATCCGTTGGGATAACAAGAGGTAAGTATGTGAGAGGAGTTTTGTGATTGATAATGTGTTACCAAACAAGCACAATAATGATACTTAGATCTCTCTCTCTCTTTCTCACTTGTTTTTTTTTTGTTTCTGGTTGGTGGTTGATTGATGAATGAATGAAAAGGCAATACCTCTGGGAGAAGAACCATTTCGTCTGCACATGGACATGAACGTAAAGCATTTGATACTCAACACTTCATTGCACACAAATGAGTTTTGGGGCATCTCTTTCCTCCTTGACAGCTGCCCTTACCTCCACACTCTCACTTTTAACTTGGCCTCTGCATCATCAATCTTTCAAGTCAGTCTCCCTCTCTACACACACATATATCAAAATTAAATTACGTACATCTAGCACTGTTAAGTATTTTTTTTACTAACACTCAGTATTATAAATCATTTTTTTATTCATTCAGCATTTTAAAGTAACTTTCAGCAATGTCTAGTATTATAAACTAATTTTTTGTTCAACCTTACCCTTAAATAATTTTTCTATAGTAGCAACGCGAGCACCATAATCTAGGGGGTGCGTATGAACTATATTTGATTGGGTTAGTCAACATCAACCCAAAGTCTAGTCTAGATAAAACTTTAGATAAATAAGAAAATTTATGGTCCGATCTGGTCCGATTTTAACCCAAGGTCAAGCTAGATTAGACTTGGTCTACTGATAGAACTTCTATCTCAAAACATTAAACTTAATAATAATTCATAAGAATATTCAACAACATTCAGGATCACCAAGTTTTTACCATGTGATATTGGAAAAATACTTCACGAATTATGTACCATGCATGCTACTTGACTTGATTAATGCATAAGTGTATCCGTATGTATCATGCATGATTGTGTACCTGTATATATGATGAGGATATGTGTGTATGGATAGGATTATGTTGGGCCATTATCGAGTATAGATGGAAGAAGATTCTGGACAAATCAAAGAAAGTATTTCAAGTGTCTGGGATCAAGCATGGAGGTCGTGGAGATGAAGGGGTTTAATGGGAGCCCTAATGAGTATCTCATGCTTCACTCACTGGTTAAGAGTGGCAGAGTCTTGAAGAAGATGAACGTTTACCTATTCCCACAACTGGACAAAGCCACCAGAATCAAAATGCACCACACCCTCGTTCACTTCTTGCGCACTATTCACAAGGCCTCTCCACACTTAGAGCTCGCCATTTATTAATGATTAATCTATCTTCCCATCTGAGTATATGTTTGCTGAGACAGAATGTTCAATTCCAATATTGTAATAATTCACCCAAACACATTGTTGTATCATGTGTGGCTACTTACCTATCTAGTGTGCGTGACTCTTATTGATGTCAGTAACTTTATTAACTAAGTTAGTTAGGAAGTCTGTTTTACTTGTAACTATTTCAATTACTGGTCCTAACCAAGTTGCTTTTGTTGCTTCTGTTATTTTGTTAATTAGTTTGGTGATGGCCAGCTGTATTGGTTGCTTACTGTATATATGGACACACGTTGTTAATAAGAAATGACACAGCAGTGATATTCTTCTCAGCCTCTGTGCTTCTCACTGCGTCTTCTTTCTCTTCACTCATTTGTTCTCTGTGTTCCTTCCATTCTCTTCCTCTCACTTTGGTGATTCCCAGTTAGAGCTTCTGTGTTTGAGTTCAACGAGTTGTTTTCTATGTTATGGTATCAGAGCCTTAATGGCGGATTCCTCCTCTTCTGCGACTTCCAGCGTCTCTGACGCGATACAGAATCCTTCCAATCCATACTACATTCATCCGAACGAGAACCCATCCTTGGTTCTAGTATCTCCGATTCTGGTTGGCTCTAACTACCACTCGTGGTCGAAAGCCATGAAAATGGCCCTGCAATCCAAAAACAAGTTTTAGTTTGTAGATGGCACAATCAGTGCCCCGTCTGTGAGCGATCCTCTGTTCTCTATTTGGGAATGATGCAACACGATGGTTGTGGCATGGCTAACTCGCTCCATTTCTACGACCATAGCTCAGAGCATTCTTTGGATCGATCGTGCTTCTGACATTTGGGATAACCTTCGCAGCAGATTTGCACAGTATGATGTTTTTCGTATTGCATATCTATAGGATGAGTTACACTCTCTTCGGCAAGGGGACTTGACAGTGAGTGACTACTACACGAAGCTCAAAACCACTTGGGATGAGCTACTCACTCTCCGACCTCTGCCTGTCTGCAGTTGCAAGTCACGTTGTTCTTGTGGTGCTTTTGCCAAGATCAACAAATACCAACAGCAAGACTATGTAATTCGGTTTTTGAAGGGACTCAACGATCGTTTTGCAACGGTCAAGTCACAGATCATGCTCATACATCCTCTCCCGCCTATTCATCGTGTCTTCTCCCTTGTATCACAACAATAGCGCGAGATGGGAATCATGCCAACGTCAGTTGACACTGCCGTACTTCTTGCTAAAACTGGTCGAGGACCTGCACATCAAGGATCTGAGCGCAATGGCAATGGCAACAAACAGTGCACATTTTGTGGAAAGCCACGCCACACCATCGATACTTGCTACAAAAACCATGGCTATCCCCCTGGCTTTAAATTTTGTAACTCTACTACAATCAACAATGCATCTCAGGCTTTGGTAAACACAAACAAATGTGGCCCTCCTGTTCAGGTATCAGACTCACAGACTCATGACATGACTCCTCACCTTGGTTTGATAGTTGCGCAGTTTCAAACTCTTCTCAAGTTGGTTCGAAAGGATACCTCTCCATCATCTACACACACTATCAATAACGTTGCATCAGGTAATGTATGTACCTCTTCTATAATGAGTTCCTGGATATTAGATACAGGAGCCACCGATCATATCTATTCCATTTCCTCCTTTTTTTGTCACTCACTCCTATTTCACCTATCACTGTTCATTTACCTAATGGCTCTGTTGTTCTTGCAGAACAATCAGGTTCAGTAAGAGTTTCATCCTCCCTAGTGCTTGACAATGTCCTTTTTATTCCAAAATTCAAGTTCCACATCATATCTGTCTCCAAACTTACACATTCTTTTCATTGTTGGGCCATATTTCAAAGAAACTTCTGCGTCTTATTGAGCCTTTCCCAATGGAAGACGATTGGTATAGCTAAAGTACGAGAAGGCTTATACTTCCTTCCTCACGAGTATGCTGGTTGTTGTCTGGTCTCTGCAGCAGACACCTCGGTTACTTCTCCATCAGCTTCTTCTTTTGATTTGTGGCACTTTAGGTTAGGCCATCCTTCACGTTCTGTATTCAAACATGCTCAATTACTGTATCCTTGCATTGTTGAGACTAAAGATTTTGATCATTGTGAGCCTTGTCAATTAGCCAAACAGAAACATCTTCCCTTTTCCCTGAGTTCCTCTCATTCTAATAAAATTTTTTCACTGTTACATGTGGATATCTGGGGTCCCTTTCATCTTGCTTCTATTCATGGTCACAAGTATTTCCTCATTGTTGTTGACGATTACTCACGTTACACTTGGATATTCTTAATGCAAAATAAGTCTGAGACACGACAAGCGCTTAAAAACTTCATCACATTCGCTGAAACCCAATTCCAAGCAGTCATCCAAATTATTAGGTCAGATAACGGCATTGAGTTCCTTATGACTGATTATTTTGCTTCTAAAGGAATCTTACATCAAACTTCATGCATAGCCACACCCCAACAAAATGGCATTGTTGAGAGAAAACACCAACACATAATGAATGTAGCTAGATCTTTACTATTTCACTCAAAATTGCCAAGTCTGTACTGGTCCTATGCTGTATCACATGATGTACACCTCATTAATCGCTTGCCTACACCACTGTTGAACCATGCTTCTCCTTACTTTCTTTTACATAAAAGTCAACCAGATATATCAAACCTTAGAGTCTTTGATTCTTTATGTTATGCCTCTACTCTTTCCCATAACCGAACCAAATTGGAGCCTCGAGCTAAGAAATGTGCCTTCCTTGGATATAAAGCTGAGACTAAAGGTTTCATTCTCCTCGATTTAGAATCTCGCCACATCATTATATCTCGTGATGTTCATTTCTTTGAACATATTTTCCCTTTTCACTTGGTTAAGACCACACATGACAATCCACTTCCTATATCATTACCTCAAAGTACTCTAGCTCTTGATTTCCCTTCAGCCCCTCTTGTTGCACATTCTCCTATAGCAGAACCAGTGTTCACAGCAGGATCCAACACCCTCACACCTGCTCCTGCATCATGCAGACCAACCAGACAGCGCCAACCACCCACATATTTGAAGGATTATCAACTTAGCTTACTGTCTTCAGCTATGCAATCTCATTCCATTGGCAAAGGTACTTCTCCTCACATCTTGAATTTTGTCCTTTCTTATGATAAATTGTCTCTACCTTACAAACGATTTAGTCTTTTAGTGTCTTCCCACTTTGAACCTAAAACTTATCATCGAGCTGTCAAACATGAGGTGTGGCGTAATGCCATGGCCGCTGAGATCTCTGCTCTTAAACACAATGACATATGGTCTTTGACTCATTTACCTCCTAGGAAATCCACTGTTGGTTGTAAATGAGTTTACAAAAATAAATACAGGGCTGATGGCACTCTTGAAAGGGCTAAAGCTAGGTTGGTTGCTAAAGGATATACACAAACAGAGGGAGTTGATTATCTAGACACTTTCTCTCCTGTAGCAAAACTTACTACAGTGCGTCTCTTGCTGTCTTTGGCTTCGGAAAATCAGTAGCATCTCCAGTAGCTTGAGGAAGTTTATATGGTTATCCCACCTGGTTTTCATTCTCCTGCCCCTAATCTAGTATGCAAGTTGAATAAATCAATTTATGGCCTCAAGCAAGCCAGTAGGCAGTGGCATTCTAAGCTCTCCAGCACCTTAATTTCCTATGGTTACATTCAGTCCACATCTGATTATTCACTCTTTGTTCGCAGCATTGATGGTTCCTTCACTCCTTTGTTAGTGTATGTTGATGACATTTTACTAACTGGGAATGACCTCAATGAAATCCAACATGTTAAGTCTTTGCTTGATGCAGCATTCAAGATCAAAGATCTTGGTCATCTCAGATTCTTTCTGTTGATACCTTGTTTTGATGATAACAAAATTTTAATTCAAAGGTTACATGGTAGGATTTGGAAAAGGTTTTTGAATTTTTAAAAATGAGTTTTACAGTTCAAAAACTCGAGTTTGATGATCCACAACTCGAGTTCTGTGCCTGTGTTTTGAAAACTTTCAGGTATAACTCGAGTTTCCAACTTCAAGTTGTGATGACTCGAGTTACACTCTTCTAAGAACTCGAGTTACATGCCTTTAAGTCTTCTGTCCACGGAACTTCATGTGCAAAAACTCGAGTTTGAAGGTTCAACAACTCGAGTTTCTCAAAACTTTCAAGTATAACTCGAGTTCTCAGCTTCAAGTTGTGATAACTCGAGTCACAGTCTTCTTAGAACTCGAGTTGCATGCCTAAAAATTTGTTCTCAAGAAAACTCATGAAGTAAAACTCGAGTTTGAAGTTTCAGCAACTCGAGTTACCCAGAACTTTCAGCAACAACTCGAGTTTCCAGCTTCAAGTCGTGACAACTCGAGTTCCAGGTATACAGAACTCGAGTTTCGTGTCCTTAAACCTCTGAAGGGATTTTGCTTCAATATAACTCGAGTTCCAGAAGCATATAACTCGAGTTGCACAACTGGTTTACCATAACTTCCAACACAAACTCGAGTTGTAGCAATTAAAGTTTCATCCACTCGAGTTACATCCTTTTCAAAACTCAAGTTGCACAACATGATTTCATAACTTGCAATCTGAACTCGATTTTCCAAATTAAAGTTTTCTCAACTCAAGTCAGGCATTTTTGAAAACTTGAAGTCTTATCACATGACATTTCAAATAGTTATAAATCTATGAGATAGAACTCGAGTCATGCTTTCCTTAAACTTGAGTCAGAACTTTATCTGACAACCAGCGTCTGACACGGAGCTTCACTTTTACCAAATCCTTCCTTATTCCTGCCAAAGTTTTTTAAAACCTACCTGCTACTATAAATGCACGTTCACTAACCTATGAAACAGGAAAAGTCTCATCTGCTGAAGATCTCCAACAATGAGAAGCAATCAGAATTTTCTCAGTCTTCACCGACGTCGCAGGAATACATTTATTACCGCATTCAATGCACACACCAACTAGAGACAACGGCTATTCAATCAGAGTAACGGATATTTGATCTTCTCTAACGGTCACATTGAATGAGCTCAGCTATAAATATAGAAGCATTAAAGACGGAAGACGACGATGATAAAAAACGATATTATTCTTACGCTCTGTGTCTTCTGCTTTCTGTAACATTCAAAAACACTCCGTGAGCTTCAGTGATTACACATCTACTCTTGTGAGAGTTTACTCTTGTAATTCATTCTTCTATTCGTTGAGAAACTCAAGGACGGGGCCTTGAGAACATTGGGCTGTGAATTTGTAGAAAAACAGAGAGTGAGGGTCTCTGTTCTCTTGCAAATAGTGAGGGGGAGTGTGACTCCTTGGTTGTAAAGGCTCGAGAGGCCAAATTGTTTATGATTAGTGGATTGCAAATCTCAGAGGAGCTCTGAGGATTGGACGTAGGTCAGAGAGGATCGAACCAGGATAAATCGTTGTGCCATTCTTCTTCTGCTCTCTCGGTGACTTCATTTAATTTCTGTGATTTAAGTTTAATTTTTAAAAGTGACCAATTCACCCCCTCTTGGTCATATCCTACACTAACACTTTCTTGGCCTTGAGGTTGCACGTTCCAAGCAAGGGATTTCTCTCCACCAACAAAAATTCACTTTGGACATTCTGGAAGATTTTGGTTTCCTAGACAGTAAACCCTCAAAACTCCTATGACTCGTAGCACAAAACTATCTCAGAATGTGGGACAACCTTTGGATGATAGCACAGCTTACCGTGCCCTTGTTGGGCGTCTCATCTATTTGACCAACACTCGGCCTGACATTTTGTTTGTTGTTCAACAGCTTAGTCAGTTCATGTCTCTTGCTGTCTTTGGCTTCGGCAAATCAGTGGCATCTCCAGTAGCTTGATGTGAACAATGCATTCCTTCATGGAGATCTAAATGAGGAAGTTTATATGGTTATCCCACCTGGTTTTCATTCTCCTACCCCTAATCTAGTATGCAAGTTGAATAAATCAATTTATGGCCTCAAGCAAGCAAGTAGGCAGTGGCATTCTAAGCTCTCCAGCACATTAATTTCCTATGGTTACATTCAGTCCACATCTAATTATTCACTCTTTGTTCGCAGCATTGATGGTTCCTTCACTCCTTTGTTAGTATATGTTGATGACATTTTACTAACTGGGAATGACCTCAATGAAATCCAACATGTTAAGTCTTTGCTTGATGCAGCATTCAAGATCAAAGATCTTGGTCATCTCATATTCTTTCTTGGCCTTGAGGTTGCACGTTCCAAGCAATGGATTTCTCTCCACCAACGAAAATTCACTTTGGACATTCTGGAAGATTTTGGTTTCCTAGACAGTAAACCCCTCAAAACTCCTATGACTCGCAACACAAAACTATCTCAGAATGTGGGACAACCTTTGGATGATAGCACAGCTTACCGTGCCCTTGTTGGGCGTCTCATCTATTTGACCAACACTCGGCCTGACATTTTGTTTACTGTTCAACAGCTTAGTTAGTTCATGTCATCCCCCATTGATGTTCATCTAAAAGCTGCTAGGAGAGTCTTGCGGTATTTAAAATCTTCCCCAGGACAAGGTATTTTCTTGCCGTCAGTGTGTGATCTCAGGCTCAAGGGATTTAGTGACTCAGATTGGGCTGGATGCTTGGACACGCGCCGCTCGGTCACTGGCTATTGCGTCTTCTTGGATAATTCTATGATATCCTGGAAGTCCAAGAAGCAAACAACTGTTTCCCGATCCTCTTCTGAGGCTGAATACAGAGCCTTAGCTTCCCTCACTTGTGAGATTCAATGGCTATTATATCTTTTACGTGATTTGCATGTTTTACATGATCAGCCAGCCTTGATGTATTGTGACAGTGAATCCGCTAGGCACATTTCAGCCAATCCCATTTTTCACGAACGCACCAAGCACATAGAAATTGATTGCCATATTGTGAGGGAAAAGCTACGTGCCAATGTTCTCCATTTGCTGCCTATCAGTTCCCAGAATCAGGTTGTGGATATCTTTACCAAGGCTCTGGATCCGTTGCCATATTCCAAACTCAAAGACAAGCTGGGTTTGCATAATCTGCACTCTCCAGCTTGAGGGGGGCGTATTGATGTCAGTAACTTTATTAACTAAGTTAGTTAGAAAGTCTATTTTGCTTGTAACTATTTCAGTTAGTGGTCCCAACCAAGTTGCTTTTGTTGCTTCTGTTTTTTTGTTAATTAGTTTGGTGATGGCCAGCTGTATTGGTTGCTTACTGTATATATGGACACACGTCGTTAATAAGAAATGACACAGCAGTGATATTCTTCTCAGCCTCTGTGCTTCTCACTGCGTCTTCTTTCTCTTCACTCATTTGTTCTCTGTGTTCCTTCCATTCTCTTCCTCTCACTTTGGTGATTCCTCGTTAGAGCTTCTGTGTTTGAGTTCAGCGAGTTGTCTTCTGTGTTAACTCTATGTTTTGTTGTTGCTGTGAAGAATAAACTTGTCATTTTCCATTATCTATTCAAATTAGTTCTCATGATCGATTTGATTCAATTACATGAAATATGATGATTACATGCAATCATTATGTATTTTACTGATTCAAGTGTTTGGTTGATATAGTAATTTAATTTGATATAATCCTAATCACTATGGATTACAACAAACCAGACAATTCTTATAACATAGCTTTTGACTGTGTAATCCGAATTAATTATCGTATGGGCATTTTGACATGATATTTTATTTGAAATCTTTCAGTGCTTAATTTCCATAAATAGAAATAAGTTATCGTTTCTGTTGGGTTATATTTGGGCTGCCTTTAAGGCGGTTCACTCTTGCTTACTTGATAATCAAGTTCAAGTAATCACTAAACATGATATTTTATTTGTTCTTTCTTTAAAAAGTCAATTTGATCTTATGTTGATAACGAAGTAGTAGTTTTTGGTTAAACGTTCACTTATTTCTTGATATCCTTCAATTGCAAATACCATATGTTTCTCTGTTGTCTTTTAAAATAACAGCATGAATTTGTCCAAAATCTCATAAAAACATAATTACTTTTCCTCCAATGGATTTTGATAGATCACTCACCATATAATATGAATGCAGAATTGAGAATGACAGAATACTTAGACTCTAAGCAATGAACAAATAGCAAGATATATATATATATATATGCTAAGAGCCGTTTGATTTTTATTTTGAGAGATTAAGGAAATTCGTATATTTATCATTTTTCACTAAACTAATTTAATTTACATATAAAATGATATATAATTTAATGATGTAAATAAATATTTTAAAATAGGCGTTGTAATTAAATAATATATTTATCTTTTTTAATTAATAAAAAATGTCAATTAATTTTTATATTAATAAGTGGAAGTGATATTATTTTTAAACCCCCGGCGGCCGCGGAATCAGGAGTGAATATTCCAGAGTTGAGAGCTGTTTCTACTATGTAATATCCAATGATTAATTAATCGCATATTATTAGTTGTCTAATCAATTTTTCAAGTTATGCCACTTTTGACACAAATAAATAGTGACGGGATTATTATTATATTTTATCTGTGAGAGTTTATCCAAATTTTAAATGAGTTCCTTCATACTAGATATGGGAATACGGGTTGGACCCGCGGATCCAACCTACAAGCCCGCCAAAAGTGGCGGACTCGGGCTAGAAAAATCCAGCCTGTTAGGGTGGCGGGTTAATTCCAGTCCGCCACTCTCAACCCGTGGGTTAAGCTGGTTGAGTCTGCCGCCTAACCCGTTTTTTTAAAAAATTATTTTTATATGTTTTTACTTTTTTTTATCCCAATATTTTTTATAAAGAAAAAAGTAATATTAACTTATGTTTTTAAGGAATTATTGAAAGTTTATTGATAGGATTGGAAAGAGAATAATATAAATATACAACCTTATCCGTTTTTTTATTTTCATCAAAAGTCACCACTTGAAATTTGAGAATGTGTTTTCCCCATATAAAATTTTAATGTAAACATTTTTTATTGGCAACATTAGGTTAAAAGATTAAAAAAACACAATATAACTAATATCAAGGAGCTAAAGCTGATCCGAAAAACAAATAAGGAAATAAATCCAAACCTTGAAAAGAAATAACGTCATACCTTTGCCTTTGCCTTGTTGTTGTTAGTATTATTATTTAAATTATAAAAAAGATAAAAAATATTATTACCCACTCTAATTCATAATATTTCTCAATGGATGATTTGGTCACAGTACAAGTTACTTGCCGATAACTAATTCTCATTTTTAAATTTGACCCGTCTAATTAATGGTTAAATGCAACTTTTTATATTTTTCTTTCTCCTTTAGGGTCTCATTTAATATGAATGAAGTTGAAAAATGCTCCAATTTAAGGTAGATTTAACCAATTAACTATAATTTCTTATTTATAATAAATTAGTTAAAATAACTCATATTGAGCATTAATTTTGACTTTTAATGCTATAAAAGGTAGGTAGCTACTCCATTTAATCCTTATTATAAGGCACAAACTACCAATTCATACATACTCGAAAATGAAAATGATAGTTAAATCATTAAGTTATTTTAAATTTATTAAATTTTTTTCAACTTTACTCCTTTTAAAAGCATATGGATTCGGAGAACTACATAATAAGTAGCCAAGGAAGTAGTGACTACATAATAAGTAGCCAAGGAACTACATAACAAATATTAAATTTCAATTAGTGACAAACGTAAAATGAGAAAATAATAATTAGTTAGTTAGTTGGTGTTTTTTTTGATATAATAAGTAGCCAAGGAAGTAGTTTGTAAATATCAAATTAGTTTATTCAGTTAATCATGTGTAAGTGTTTGTTTTTAAACTAAAGTTTTTAATGTTACCATTAATGGAACTTCCTCTGAAATCTGAGAAAGATCATTTGTTCCACGCGCCGGCATATTCAGGTATTCCAATAACCAGTTGGAGCCATATGGTGCCAAAAGAAATTGTACTTTTGACTTTTACAAATTGGTGGGATTTTCCGCCTCCCATATTTCTTTGTGCCTAGTGCCTACAAAGTACAATCTTTTTCAATTTTCAATACTCTCCGATTCTATTTCCCACAACCCATTCTACAAAGAGCTTCGATCTCCAGCTGCTTTCCAATCCCGATACGTTGGCTGTCCATGGAGAACGATGGTGGTGGGTCGCTGCAGGGTCCGGTTACTTGCGGGGCCTGGATTCGGCGACCCGAAAAGCGTAATCTGGTTGTCTTGGGAAGGTCGAGGCGCGGAAATTCTTGCGCTTCTCAGCTCGAGATTTTCTCCTTCGATCCCAATACCGCTTCTTTGTCTTCCTCTCCCCTGGTGATTCTCATTCCATGCTTAGGCTTTTGCTTTTGTTCACCCCTGTTTTTGGAACTCCTCTCAGAAGTAGTTCATGCTTGAAGATTAAGAATTCATGACCCGAATAATAATATCTTGTTTAGGATATTTTGATTTAATTTTGGTCTTCAAAAGTGAAAAAAGTTCATGACGGTAATGTTTTTGTCGCACGGGAACATTGATGTGCAATAAATTTCGGATGCAACTTGTATTCTCGCTAAATTTTGAAGACTGAAGTTACATGTGCCTTAAAATGCAGGCACCAAATCATTAATTTAGTCAAATAGAAAGACACGAAAAAAACAGTGACCCATTTGAAAGCTTGACTTTTTGTGTTTACTCCATACCTTTTTGTTTTCTTCTGATACGTCGAATGATTTTGGGGAAGGTACATGCCATGAATTAAATATATGTATGCACCTATTGTTAACGTCACGTGACTTGGTCTCTGAATGGTTGTGTGATTCGCCGGAGTTTTGCTTAAAAGACCTGTCTAATTAAAAATTATTTTTTCCAGACCACTTTTGTGCTTGAAGAAGAGGAAGGTGATCCTTTTGCTATTGCAGTGCACCCTAGCGGAGATGATATCGTGTGCTCTTTGAGCAAGGGTAGCTGCAAGTGAGCCTCTATCTATAAGAACTTTGTATTTTATGCTTTGATCAGCTATTCAAATTTCTCTGAACAGTGTGCCTTTTGGTTATATAGTAATTTGTTTTATTGTCTCATTCTTTTGTTTGGATTTGGTCTGGTGCTGAGTATTAACCAACTATTTTTATCATGTCCAAAGGTTTTTCTTTCTGCAAGATTTGCAAATTAAGTGTTACTTTCACTCATGCTTTATTTCATTTGAAGAGCCAAAGCAATTCTTTTCTTTATCAATTGAAAATTTTTAAAGGTAGTTTAAGAAGCTTCATGTGAGGGTTCCTTGGTGTGATTCCAATATTTTAATTTGACGGTATCTAAAATCTTCATCAGAAACTACTATAATAAAGCATTGGCGAACTTGTTACAGCTGCAAGATTGGTTTTAAAAATTACTTTTTGGAAGCTTCTTGTTAGTCCTTCCTGGTGCAGTGGGATGACAGAATAGTTATTGAATGTTAAATTTGGCTTGCTAATATTTTTCCCCAATTGCTGGTGCATCTTCCCTTTTGATATGAAACAGACATAGATTGAAGTTTACTTTCATGGCTTGCAGGATTTTTGAGTTGTCCAGTCGTGAAACAGGCATTAAGCTATTGGCCAAAGAACTTCCCTCCCTTCATGATGTCGGTCCTCAAAGATGCATTACTTTTAGTGTTGATGGATCTAGACTCGCTTCTGGTGGAGAGGTAAGCATTAAGCCATCATACAATTGCTTTTATCAGCTAGGAATGTGGCACACCTCTTTCTTTCTTTTAAAAACAATATGGTACTGTGTGCTTGACTTGTATACTTAATCATACAGAATGGGCACCTCAGAATTTGGGGGTGGCCTACCATGCGAGTGATTTTGGATGAACCAAGGGCACACAAATCTGTTCGAGATATAGATTTCAGGTAGGAATAGGAACATAGTCTTTTTGGAACCTGTTGCTTGGTTGAAACTTTGCAGACATAGATATAAGTCTTTATACTTTGTTTTCTGTCATACTCCAGTCTGGATTCAGAATTTCTGGTCTCAACATCTACTGACAGTTCAGCTAGGATATGGAAGGTTGAAGATGGTGTTCCTTTGACAACTTTGTCTCGCAATGGGGTATAGTGAATTTGATTTTATTGTTTAAGAAAATGGAGCAATATTGGCGCATTTTGTAATAATTATCTGGACATGGGTTCCTTGCTTGTAGGATGAAAAGATTGAATTATGTCGATTTTCTAAGGATGGAACCAAACCTTTTCTGTTTTGCACTCTTCAAAAAGGTATATCTATACGAGTATATTATTTCGCAATGTGTTTAGAACATTGTTTGAGAAATAAATTATTACCTTTATAGACACACATGTATCTTTGAACAGGTGATAAAGCCGTTGTTGGAGTTTGGGATATAAGTACATGGAACAAAATCGGGAATAAGAGGCTGCTCCGAAAGGTTGCTTCAATAATGTCAATGAGCCTTGATGGGAAATATCTTGCTTTGTAAGAACCTACTCATGGCTTCTAGAAGTCTTTTCACACTTAAGCGATCTCAATCATGGCTAGAATTATGTAATCATTTTCTTTTTTACTAATTGCTAAGTTCTTTAGTTTGTATTTTCTTTTCCTTTGCATGAACCTTCTTTTTGATACCGTGGCTAGAATTATGTAATCGTCTAGTATGGGTTTCAACGTTTTGTTTACAGTTACACTGAAGCAGTATAGTGAAGATTTGGGTTGTCATATGTCGTTAGAAATATTATGGTCTCACTTCCAACAAACAATCAGCTTTAGGTGGACCAAATATCCGTTAGGGTTACAGAATCTCTTGATATTAATTCAGGCCAAGTTTGTCTGAGATGGGGGAAGATATCATAGAAGTGGATGGTTGAACCCTGGTGGTCTAGAGGAATTAGCAATTGCTTAATTGGTCTGTCAAGGAACCGCATTACCTAAAATTAAAAATTTCTGAATTCTGGCTTCTTTTTTCCAATGAGTAGCTTGGTCACAATAGTGAATACAGTCTTTCTACCTCTTCTCTTGGTGGTATTGGTTGAGAAAATTGGTTGCCTTAAAGGTTTTATTTTTTTGGCTTTTAAAATTAGATAGAATTATAAGCATGTTAAATTGACTGGGATTCTTCTGCAGAATCAGTTTTCTGCAACCAATTTTCTCTCTTTGTATACTCATCTTCTTACACTACATATTCTTAAAATCAAAGCACGAGAAAATTGAAGCAAAGAATAAATGCCCGTAATATATGATGATTGATTAGAAAGCCATTTTTTGTAAGTTATATCATTGCAATATTTTAGAAGAATTACTATTTCTACCCTTTGAGTTCAGTAATGAAAAGGGCTATTCAACCATCATGTGCTTTTTGGATTTTGTCATAGGTGATTTCTCATGTTATGGCATAAACATTCCAGACCAAATGTGGCATCGAACAATTGCTTTTATCAGCTATGAATGTGGCACACCTCCTTTATCAGATAATGTTCAAAACCAAGAGTCTATATTGGGTGTATGAAATCTGGACCTGTTCTTTCCCGAAAGTAAGTCCACTTCACCATTTTTCCCCTGTAAATGTCACAGTGGATTGGTTTCATCTCAATAATTTGTTTTCATATTTATAGGGATGTCAAGTATCATGAGCCTGAGTTCTGGAAGTTTGGAGAAGAAGGGAACAAATACTTCCGACATGCCACTGGACAGATATACGCAATTTCTAAGGATCTAGCTACCTATATTTCCATTAACCAGTAAGGATATGAATTTATTAATTACTATCTACTCATCGCCAAGCAATACATGTGTACTTGTTTGGTTGATATTTAGGAGTCAGTTCAGTAGCTTAGCCTCAAACCATAGATCGTCTCATGTGGCATACAAATAATAGGCTTTGATTAGCACAATACTCTTTGACCATCCTCGCTATAATCCTCCCTTCAGGCGAGCAAATAAGTACTTCTATTTCCATAATACCGGTCTTCAGCCACAAGACGTCCTTTATGTGCAGGTTTGATGGCCTATTTGTGCATTTGGCTTAGTCATTATGGCCTTATTCTGGGCCCCCTGTTAAACTCTGGCTTAGTCATTAAGGCCTTATTTGTGTATTTGGCTTAGTTACTCTGGCCTTATTGCTGGAGGGATCCTGAGAACCCTAAATATATGTTCGAAGCGAGTGTTACTGATGATGGAAAGGTGCATTATATATGCCATTGCTCTAGACATATGTGACATAATCTATATTTTTTTATATGAATTGAAATGGTAAAAGTTACAGCTTTTTTTTTGCCTTTGTGATGTTTTAGTAAACTCACATTTAATTGAATGCATAATTGTAGGTTCTTGCTAAACCATCTATGTTTAAATATACGGTTACTTGGTTAGTTTTATGGCTTTGGAAATGAAGGCATGATAGTAGGTGTAATTGGAATTGTCCTTCATCACCCAGAATGGTGTAAAAAAGCTCACAATAGATATCAGATGCATATATTCTCAAATTTTGTTTCTCAAATTTTGTGAGACTGGGGACTTAAGATCTAAAAATCAGGGAAGCAGCCCAATCACAATTTTGTTGCAGACACTAATAATTAATAATTTGTCTTTCATTTGCCGCCTGTCATCCATATACAGCTGCTTCCCTGATTTCAGTTGTCTTAATTCATTATTTTGTTCCATCTGAGGATAATAAGATTCTAGATATGGATCAATATGAGTGAAGTAGATGACACTATTTACTTCTCTAACATTTCAATAGAAGAACATGAAAAATAATCTTTTTAAAATATTGATTTGATATTATTATTCTTACTACATTAATTAGTTGGTGTAATTGTGCAGGTGATAAAAGTTGATGGCGATGAAGCCGATGATGTTGTTGCCACACTTGTCGAACAAGTTCTCGATAGAGGCTTTCGGGTTGTCATTGTCATTGCCTCTCCTGATAAGGATTTCAAACAGCTCATTTCTGAAGATGTGGAAATTGTTATGCTTTTGCCAGAGTTAGAAAGGTGGTCCTTCTACACCTTGAGGCACTGCAGAGCTCAATATAACTGCGACCCACAATCTGATCTGAGCCTTAGTGAGTATTACTAATTTATCTTATATGATAACGATGCTATTCACATCTTATTTGAGACACATCAATCAATAATGTAAAACACTATAACAGCCCTGTCAGCTTGCTAATTTATAATTTCTATATTTTAAAATTATTTGATCTCTATTTTTTAGTAGCATTATAATTTAATTGAATTAGATGCTTGACATTCAATGTTGCAAATCTTCTTCTAGGAAATTGAAGAAGTGGATACAGACGAACACTTCCTCCATTGGAATACTTGATGTGACGCTCAAACAGAATATCTGATGGACTTCGTCCAAATCAGAAGTGTATTGACATTGAATGGAGTGTGATCAAATAATTTTGAGTGAAGTGTTATTATCACTCACAGGGTTCTAACTAGTGGAGGGTTCTAATCAATGAGGATGTTGAGTGAAGTGTTATTAATGAAGTGTCTAGAGTGTAGGGGTTGACCCCCCAGTGCGGCCAATTGACTGAGACTAAAGTAGTATGAGATGTCTAAGTTCTACATTGAGTAGTAATGGGTTATTTTGGTGAATTGGTTCCCCTAGCATTACGTAAAGTCTTTTTCTTAATGTGATAGTCTTTGAAGTTGTCATCCACAACACTATGACTTACAAAAATCATCTTACGAAAGTCAGTTCCATATAGATTTCTTGTAAAGTTGATCATTTAGAGAACTGATATATTTTATCGTGTTAAGTTATACAGTTGGGATGTCTTTTAAAACCAGGTGAGAAGGGATTTATGAGATTTCAGAAATAAGTACTTGGATGAAAAATTATTTGGGAGAATGGTTTAAGTAATACTCTGTCAGTAGGAATAAGGTCTGTCAAGGATCGGTTTTCAACATATGAACTTCTAATTGCAGATGAATTTTCTGCTTATAGATGCCAATGCACGCAATGTTCTTTATTGTTTTTGTAGTATATTGCTCTTGAAAGGTTTTGAGTGAAACTGGGGACTTAAGATCTGTTCTGCAATTTGATTATTGGTTCATCATCTCTGATCTTGTGTGTGCACCCCACTCCCCCTCCCCTTTTATAATTTGCAGCAAGAGTAATTGAGGAGGAGATGTTTGGGATTGACAACTTGTGTTCGATCTCTACAAACGCAACGATAAGAGCTTCAAGGCTTGCTGAATTTTTAATTTTGCAGACGGGAATGACTGCATTTGGGAAAGCATTCTACAGAAATGAACGTGATCTTGTGCCTAATGTATGTGTGGAGTCAACATGTTTTCTGCCACTTTGCAGAAGTGTTTACTGTTTAATATTACAATTCTAGCAAGACTTATGGTAACGTGTTTAGCACAGCTAACAATGAAGCTTGAAGCACTCCGAGATGAGTACATGCGTTATGCTGTGGAGAAGTGTTCATCAGTGCTACGAGAGCACCATTCAATTGTTGAGACAATCACAGGTCTCATTCTGTATTTATTTATTCATCAACGAGATGGGCTTTGTCTTTCAGCAGCTTCTTCATTTAATTCACATTATAATAGTAAGATCTCAGCTGTAACAATTAGGTTTACTACAAGTAGGTTAGCAGGTTTTGGTTACGTTTCAAGTAAAAAGTTCATGAGAACTGACAAGATTGAATTCCCTTCCTTAAGTTTGATAGTGTGATCAATGTCATAATAATATGCTCCCCGCGCATCGCGCGGGGGAGTATATGCTAGTTTTAATAGAAAAGGCAGGAAGTGGGCCTTATAAGGCAGCACATAATTCTTTTATGCTTTCTGTAATTTGTAGTTTTTTGGATTAAAATAAATTCCAAAATTTTCAATTTTTAACAGGTTTTGTGCACCCACTGGCTATATGCTTGGGTTTAGTATTTGAAGATTCAAGTTGCCGGTTGGGTGAAGAAAATGGCAGGCAGGTGCTTGAAGGACCACAAAAATGAGACTCTTATTGCCAAAGATAATTGTTACCACTGGTTTTGATTTGGAAGGGCAGAGGCATCCCATAATGCAAAGACCACATCTCTGTTTTATATGAAGTGGCTGGCTGTGTTCATTGGGTCGCG
>JANTPZ010151369.1:0-10617 GCA_025593235.1 Vachellia pachyceras | reverse complement strand
CAAACCTAAAGAGGATTCTTTTCCCATTTTCAATTGAAGCTGCAGCCTGCATAAATGTAGGAATACAAATAGATTAGATATTGCAAATTCAACTATCATATTAGGAATAATGCTTAATAGCCCTCTATATTAACCATTGATCTTGAGGACCATAGAGAAAATAAAACACTTAAGTAGAAACAACGCTGCAATGCCTTTATATATTTTAAAGAATCTTGTCAAATATAATCACGTAATAAGAGTTACATTCATCCTGGTATTTTATCTTCTTTTCTCAGTAATTCAAACTACAAAAGAAACATCAATCGATGTTATTCAGCATTACCTCCACTTTAAGCTCACCTATGGCATCAGAGAACTTTACAACATTGGATACCCGTGGATCACTTGTTCGAAGATAAACCTCTTGAAATACGCTAAAAAAGTCAACCCCAACAAATGTTCTCTGAAAGAGTGACAGAAAAGCATAAATGGTGAGGAATACCTTGGTTAGCTCTGTGGAATAGAATATCAACTTATAACCAACAAATAAAGTTGTTTTCCTAACGTTTGTGTTCCACAATATAGTATTTGTGAATCGAGGTACTTATTCTTTAGAACATCATATACATAGGAGATCCCAGGAAAACGCAATCAATACGGAACCTGAATTGGAGATGCTGTTCCTGGTCTTGTGGTGAACATTAATTGCCATCGACCTTCAATCAAACTAGAGTTTGTCTGCAAAATTTGTTAGATTTGAGAGTATTCAGAGCCAAATATATATAATGCAATTTATTAACGATGTAATGTCTGAGTAAGCACCTAAGCACGTAATTTTGAAGGTATATAATAACATTGATCAATGATAGGCCTATAACTGAAGCGCTCTTCGAAATAATCCAGACTACTAGCAAGTGACAGGCATAATTTAAACTTGATCCTCAGAATAAATAAGACAGTTGTTTTACAAATCCATGAAAGCAAAACACAATAGCACACTCAAAGAAGTAACAGCAGCTAAATTGAACACCAACCGGGTCAGGCACACCGCCTGAACCTTCGAGGACTTGAACTGCACGCTGCACGGCCTGCAAGAAGAACAGAGTCTAAATGAATCGAACACTTAATTCTAAACTGATTAAGTAAAGTTAGAACATACATCGAGCTGTTGAGGAGAAGCAGAACGTCCTCGTCCTTGGATACCAATAAGGGCATCAATGAGTGAGTTTTCAGGTTCTGAAAAGGGGATCTGTTCTTCTTGCAGTTGAACTTGAGAAGAACGAACAAGGAACCTGTCTTTGGGAATAAGAGAGGATTTGGGAGGATCGGGAGAAGAGGAGCGAATGGAAGATGGAAGGAGAGAGAATGCAGAATTTGGGGGGAAATGAAGGCCTGCGAATTTGAGAGCCATTGAAGTAGAGGAGTGGCAGTGAGATAGCGAGGGAGCTCGGATTCTGTCAATCTGTCTAATGTTTTGTGGCTCACACTCTCACAGCTTTGAGCGTGGCGATGGAATGGAACACGTGGCATGCCGCTAACAGTTGGCGGGAACGAGCAATTCTTTATTGGGGAAATTACATTGAGATCCCAAGTAAGAGAATTTATCATTGTAATGGCCCAAAAAATCATTTAATATATTTGAAGTCCCTTGGGACCTCGTGGTGATACTTTGTAAATGTGCAACTACAAAACTACCCTTATTCATTTTCAAGAAAAAGTGAACAAAAATTTGGGCAGTTGGAGTCTTCAGATACAGTCTCGACTAGGCAAGCATTAATAATTGTCTTTGTCAAAACTTGAAGTTAGATTTTAAAATACAAAATTTCCACAAGTTCATGAAAATGAGAATTTGAATAAGCTAGAGAATTTCAAAGGTAAATGCCTCTTTAAACCAATTAACTAGGTGCCCTGTGAAAAGAAGTCTATTAAACATTAGCAGAACACATACAATAACAATGTACACATCAAAAATATCAAGAGGAGTTCATTATTATTAAGGTAATCAAAAATACAACACCTAATGACAGTAAGTCCATCATTAAAGCTCTAAAAAATCTCATAAACGAGAATCCTTTTAGTTATAGATTTCTTTGTTCTTTCTTCCAAACATTTTATCAAGCAATTGGTGTGTAATAAGTAATGATAAGTATTATATTATCAGCAAAATCGATCAAGTTCCCAAAGATCTTCATATAAACAAATTTACGAGGTAAAATAGAGAAGCACATTTTTTCGGTTTCCATCAAACCATGCAATTAGGGCCTTCTTCATTGTTTTTGAGATAAAAAATGGAGCAAAAAGCTTCTAACTTTGACAAACATGCTTTATTAAGTAGAAAATTGGATGGTAACTAATGCTTTATCAAGCTTACTTTTTTTTGGATAGACAAGACGATGGTTACTTCCCTCAGCCCTAACCAACCCCAACTACTACCAACCCAAAGGAGATGGAAGCACAATCCGATGGCCATAGGTGGAGATGCGAGCATAGCCATGGAGTATAGCACTAGAATTGATGATGGCTAGGTAACTCCAACGTTGTAATGAAGACGGTTGATGGGGAAGAGCTTCAAAAGAGAAGAGCCTAGGTGGAGAAGTTGATGTGCGTTGTTTGGAGCCCTAACCCTTCTCTCTCCTATTGTGGTTCAAATTATCAAAGGGCAAGGGGGTAATTTCACCTTTACAAATAATCTGTCCCAAGTCTCATGAGACTCTATCTCAAATTTTGATTTTTAGGGGCTTGATGGTATTTATTTCTAATCATTGGGACTCGCATGTAATTTCTCCTTCTTTATTTTGATCGTTATGTATTAAAGTAAACGTGGAGACTCTGCAACACGAAAATTCCATTTAGTTTATTTAGCGATTTCTTTCATATAATTTTTAATTTAAATTAAAATTCAGCTTAGGGATCAAGCATATTGATGTGATATAGGGTCGTTTGGATTAGCGGTGGAAGAAGTGACTTTTTGGTAGAAGTTATTTTGGAAAAGGAATTCTGAATAGAAGTCAAAAGTGGAACGTGATTTATGTTTGGATTAGCGTTGAAAAAGTGGCTTTTGTAAAAAGGAGAAACCGTTTGGATAAACTTCTGAGAAGTGATTTTTTTAACAAATTACATAGTCTCATAAAAAATTCAAAACAAGAAATCCCGGAACAAAATTGACAGTTTAACTATGAAAAGGTTTCCAATCTAATTCTAAGATACACAAAGGTTTTGCAAAAATTCACACACGATATACTGGACAGAAGAGGAGCAACCTGTCCGTCACATTAAAATCGAGCAAAACAGTGAAAGATCAAAATGGATTGCAAAAGAAGCAAGTAGAAATAATGTTCAACCTGCAAGAGATTGGCAATGGTCTCAACAGTGCCGTCTTATTAATCCTAACTTCATAACTCCTCACTATGAACTTATCCTTTACAAGACAACCGATCCTCCATCAAGCTCCCCAGACGCAACTGATCCGCCAAGGTTCCCAAACCGGGTTCAACCTGAGTCACAGTGCCGTCGACACCAACGCCCCCACAGTTCGACACGACGGCAAGAACCTGCGACGTTTTGGTCTCGCGAGAGCACGAAATTATGCCGCCCCTCCGGCAAGCGAAGAATGACCTAGTGGAGCATTGAATCTGCATCGAGCTAGAGCATGAATGGGATCTGTCCCATTACAAGAAATCTTCAACATTTTATCATTGGGAAAGTAGGAAACTTTCTCTTTCTCAGTTTCAGCAAACTTTGAGAGCAGTGCGCAGAGCCTGCATCTCCAACACTCAGATCACACGAGGCCAGAGCCACTTATCATGCAACCGCAACCATAAGCCACTTCTGGCCAGAAGCCGCTTCCCGGCCAAGAGTCATTTTACATGAACGCTGATCCAAACAACTACAGGACGTCCAAAAGTGAGTTTGGCCCAAAACGCCACTTTTCCACCTCCCCACCGCTATACCAAACAATCCCATATTCAAAGTTTTCTTTACATGCAAATGGAAACATCTCAAAAATTACTTTTATATTATATTATAAAAAGTTATACGTGTTGATGTTTAGAATCGTAATTCATCTTTTTTTTTTCCTGCGCTGAGAGTCTTAATTTAATTCATCACGCATGCATATACCGTATAATTCATAACAAGTGAGAAAAAGAAAGATTAACAGCAAACAAATTGCCTCTGTGCAGTATCCAGGTTGAGAAAAAGAAAGAGACGAAAAACCAAGTTTTATTTAAAAAAAATTTATTTATTTATCAAAATAAAGGTGGTCCAACTCGTTCCCTCAAGCCAAAAAGCGAAGATGTTACTTTACAATTACGTTCCAACTAAACAACGGTTGACACAGACTGCTGCATCCCCTTCGCACATCAACCCACCCGATGAATTCTGGTGTCAAACCTACAAGCAGTTTTAGCTAAAATTGTTAAAGAGATATAAAACTATGACTAATCGTTCAAGATTAAACAGCACCACAACAACACCAAATTATGTTACTGGTTACAACTCAAACCTTCCAATGCCAACAGCTTTTTTTTTTAAAGTGAAAGATGTACATATTAATGAAAGATGTACATATTAACGACCAATTCCAACAGCTTTGATCTAGAAGGCAAACCCAAAATGGCTTGTGTAACACAAAATCAGAGATCTGAAGTCGCGGCAACTTTTTCTGACACAAGATCACAAATATCCATGACGGTGCGCGCAGGTTCCTAATTAGACAATAGAAAAGTAGGTAACGTGCTCGATCAGAAATCTGTTGCAGATTCATCAGAATCATGACAATTTCCATAATGTCAACCCAACAAAAGAGTAGCCAATGCATGCCGCAGGCGCAGAATCTGTTCGGCAGTAGGCTTAATCGAATTTAGAAAACTGGTTCTCCCGCAAAATAACAAACAAAAATGCCAGATCAAGAGATATTTTTGCTCTGTCGTTATAAATAACAAAATTAGTAACACTTACGCTCACGTTAAGCACTGCGTCAAAATAACGGATACTAATAGGTACTAAAAGTATTCAAGTACATCGTGAATATATCAAAGCAAGTTTCCAAATAGTCAGGAAAGCCAAAGTACAAGGTAGAAACTAGTTATCCTCACAGCTTAACCGCTAGACTTCCATACAAATAGAGGAAAAATTCCGCATACAGAACCTAATAATGCATTTATGGGTGAAGAACCAGCAAATTTATCTACCGCGTTTAACATCTTTCAAGAACCTAACCCAGGGAGAAAGAAAGAGCCTTGTAAGCTCTTGGTCCTCAAATCAAAAGTCTCTCAACCCAGGGAAAAATGAGGGACCGACAAGTCGAGAATCTCAATCAGTTCCCCAGCATGTCTCAACACCCTCATCCTTGCATTCATCCTGAGGTAAGGACTTTATCTTGTACACATCCATTGACTGTTTCTTGGGCTTCTATCTCTTCTTTCTCATCCACCACTACAAGTTCCCCACTCCTTTTTTTATCTACAACATTTTCTTTTGCTATAAGTTCATCTGGTACACAACACTCTATAGCGTCTTCATCCTTGTGCTCCTCCCTACAAACGTTCATATTAATTGCAAACTCATTCCTCACATCATCCTTCATCTCACACTTACCAGCAATCACATCATCCGGGACCATCTCTTCCATACAAACATCTCCTCTGCCTTCAGTCTCTGACACTCTCTCACTTTTTACCCTACCATTACAATCATCGTCTTCATGCCGCCCATCCTTTGGCACATAATCAACCATATCTGGGTTATCATCAGTACCCACAATCTGGGCGTCAGATCCCCCCTCACTTTCATTATCAGAGCCATTCTCCACCACTTCCTCGTTGGCATCACCCCCAATTTGGTTCTGCCTCTCAAGAAACTGTAACCTCCTCCTCAGATCACCCAATTCTCTCTCCATCAAGAAAAGACGCTCCTTCAATGTCAAATTCTCCTCCTCCATTTGTGCTATATGGGAATCCTGATCATCCACCCTATTCTCTAAGACATTGTTATACTCAACTCCATAATTCGGATATATCATCTCAAACCGACTCAAATCATGGTCTAACCTTCTTTCCACCTCCACATGTTCTTCCACATCACTCTCACTTGACCCAGCACCACCTTCCTCATCTTCCTCGTCCTCGTGAACATCTGCATCATGCCCGGGTGATCGAAGCCTAATCAATCCCTTCATTGATCCATATCCATCAACACCCCACTCTTCTTTTGCCATATCCCCTAATACCTCTCTTGAGGGTGAAAATATAGGTGTAGGGAGAACAGCTGGGGTTACAGGACAGGGTGATACGAGTGAAGCTATGCCTCCTGACTTCTTAGCACGAATAAGAAATGATGTTGTGTTTCTCGGGGCATAAGGGGCAAATCGATTATTAAATTTCTTCTTGGGATAAAATTGTCGGGCCTTTAAACGATTTTGAGACTGTAATTCATGAAGAGTTGGCGGTATGTACCCAACACTGTTGGATTGACTTGTCGAGGCACTTGGGTTAGGTTTATCCATTCTTCTTGGGTCCTTGCGCTTGTCCGTCATCTTCTTGCCCTTCCAATTACTTCGTCCCAACTTGGGGTTGTGATAATTTTGTTTCATAGGGTTCTGAAACTTCATGTTAGGGTCCATAAGTGGCTGCTGAGACCAAGCCTTATAGCCCCGATTCATCATCGGAGGTTTGGTCTGGTTCATCAACATCTGCGATGATTTCATTTGTGTTTGCGGCTGCTGATTTAATGCTTGAGAGTGGATCAGCATCTGCGGCTGAGACAACGCCTGAGACTGGTTAATTACCTGAGGCTGGTTCATCATCGGAACCTGATTCATCATCGGAGGCTGACTCATCTGCTTCATATTCATCATAATTTGGGATTGATCATTCATCGTTGCAACCAAATACCAAAGAAACCCTACAGCTAAGAAACCGTGTTAGTTTCTTCAAATTTAAAACAAATTTCAAGATCAAAATACCAAAAAGGGAGTATACGGTATACACGCCGAAAACAATTTGGCAAAAACCAGATATCAAACCCTAGGGGCCCTTTTATCCGACTCGGAATAAGGAAATCTCTCAGATTTGATCCTCAAGAAAACAAAGACCGAAATAGGATTCCTCGTCTATGGAAATTTCAGATATAGAAAATCCTGAACTCAAACTTAGATGGGCTTTCTCGTTCTCGTAGAAATCTCTCGAATCTTTGTGTGAGCGCATCGAAAAATGCCAACGGCAATCTCAGGGCTTCTTATATAGAGAGAGGAGGCAACGGAAGAAATGGATGGTGAGATTTTAATTTGATCGGTAAACGGCTGCGATTACAGATGAGCAATGGACACGTGTCACCCGATATCGTGATCAATTAATAAAATAATCTCGCAAATCAGCATACGCTGTACGTAGTATTCTTTTTTTTTTTTTGCCCCAAAAAAAAAGTTCAATTCAAAACATCTAATCTAAGGCCCATGTTGGTTGTTCCAGGTTTGAAATTTCACCACCTAAAACTGAGATTTATCTTGAGAAAATGAAGATATTGGTGGAGAATTCTAGAGCATTAGAGTTCTAGAACTCTACAGAAGGATCTAGAACTCTCCGGAAAGTTCTAGAATACAAGGGAATGTTCTGGAATAATCTAGAATGTTCCGGAGTGTTCTAGAACATCATGGAAAGCTCTAGAATATTCTAGAAGGTTCAAGAATATGGTGGAAGTCTCTAGAACGTTCTAGAAGCTCCTAGAGAATTATTCAAGACTTGTCTAGAATAGTGTAGAAACGTATAGAATACGTAGGATATTTCTAGCCTTATATAGAATTTTCTAGATGCGTAAGCCGTAGGATTGAATCAATCTCCACCATTCATTAAGGAGGTGGAGAGGCTATAAATAGGTGGCCTTGGTTATTTGGCAAGGCAACCAAGGAACCAAGCAACCAAGATTCCAACCTTTGTAAAGCATTCTCCTAGCGAATAAAATTCTCCTTTCAAATATTCAATACTTGAGTTCTCTTCTTTCTTACCAAAGCATACTTGCCTACATCTTAAGGAGTATTAGGCTGACTTAGTCCCTAAAATAGGAGTGTCTAAGTGCCGCACGGGCAGGAAAAGAGTAAATCCGTGACAGTTGGTATCAGAGCCAAGGTTTTATCCAAGGGCTAAAGCTAGAATTAAGCAAGTATGTCAAGCAGCGAGACTACTCTTGCTGGTGGTGTTGGTGGCGAGGAACAAGGTGGAGAAAGGAGAGTAAGGTCGAAGTCTCGTGGACCTTCCAAAGGACAGAAGGAAATGGGGGACGTGGACACAATGCTCATGAGGGTAGAGCTTTCAGTAGCCGATGGAGAGGACAAGTTCAGGGAGGTGGACTCCCATCTAGAGAAGCTTGATGGAAGGGTCGATGAGCTCCGCGAGGAAATGTTGGGAACCCTGAACGAGGTTACTGGTAAGTGTTCACAACTATGTGAGACTTCTTCAAATTCTCTTTCTTGTGAAATCCTTATCCTCAAAGAAGAGAACGAAGCTCTAAAGAACGAGCTTAAGGGGGTGCACGTAGAGTTGGGAAATATGAGGGAAGAGATAGTGCTTCTTAAGAAGGCACTAGCTCATGGTGGGGGAGCCACCTCATCTGACCCAACTCCTACTCCTTCAAGAATGGAGATTCCTAAACCCAAAGCGTATAAAGGGGCTAGGAATGCAAAGGAGGTAGATAACTTCTTGTGGAGCTTGGAACAGTACTTCCGAGCCACTAATGTCATGGAGGATGCTAGGAAAATCAACCATGCCTCACTTTATCTGGAGGATACTGCGATGCTGTGGTGGCATCGTAGGCATGGTGAAATTGAAAAGGGAGTCTGCACCATTGCTACGTGGGAAGAATTCAAAAAAGAGCTTAAGCGGCAATTCTATCCCGAGAATGTAGAGAAAGAAGCTCGAGCAAAACTGAGGCAACTTACCCAAAAGGGTAGCATTCGAGAGTATGTGAAGGAATTTTCTGAAGTACTCTTGGAGATTCCTGACTATCTCGACAATGAGGCTTTCTATGCTTTCTGTGATGGCTTACAAAATTGGGCTAAGTTAGAGATCGAGAGGAGAGGTGCACAAGATCTCGCTTCTGCCATCGCTATTGCTGAATCCCTTACCGAATTCAAGAAAAGTGAGACTATTAAGCCAAAGGGGAACAAAGGCCATAATGGGGGAGGAAGTAAACCACACAAAGAGGGAAGCTCGAAGCCAACCTATAAGGCAGGATCTTTCAAGGGAAGAAGGGATGAAAAAGGAGGTAAGCGCCCACCTCTTAAATGTTTCTTTTGTGAAGGACCACACTTGGCTCGAGAGTGTCCGAAAAGAAGCCAACTCTCGGCCATGATTGAAGAAAAGGAGCAAGCTACTCGGCAACAAGCAGAGACAAGTATAGGATCACTCCATATCCTCAACTCCATCAAGGCCAACATTGAAGTGCCCATGCCTGAGAAGAAAGGGTTGTTGTTCGTGCAAGTGAAGATTAGTGGACAAGGTGTGCGTGCATTAGTCGACACTGGAGCATCAAACAACTTCATCAAAGAGGAAGAAGCAAAACAGTTGGGTATCCCTTATACTGAAGAAAAAGGATGGATAAAGGCAGTGAACTCGCAGCCAAAGCCTATCCTTGGTACCGCTCGCAACATCAAGATAAACCTTGGTGAGTGGTCTGGCCTTGTTAACTTTTCTATTTTTCCTATGGATGATTATTCTATGGTACTTGGCATAGAGTTCATAGACAAGGTAAAAGCCGTATCGATGGCCTTCGCCAACACAATGTGCATATTGGAGGAGGGACATTCGTGTATGGTACCTTTATCACGAGGAAAAGGAGGCCAAGTACCTACACTTTCTGCCATGCAACTCTCTAAAGGGCTCAAGAAAGGTGAGCCTACCTTTTTTATGGCCATTAAGGAGGAGACTGAGGAAATAAAGGGTGAAGTACCAGAGGAGATCGAAAAAGTCTTGGATGAATACCAAGACGTCATGCCTAAAGAGTTGCCGAAGAAGCTTCCACCTAAGAGAGAGGTGGATCATGTTATTGAGCTCGAGCCTGGTGCAAGACCTCCTGCTGTGGTACCTTACCGCATGGCACCTCCTGAGCTTGAGGAATTGAGGAGGCAACTTAATGAGCTTTATGTGAAAAAGGAAAAGTGCTCCTTTGCACAGAAAGAGATAACATTCTTGGGGCATATTGTGGGGCAAGGAAAGTTACGTATGGATAGGGCAAAGATCCGTGCGATCCAAGAATGGGAACCACCAAAGAAAGTTCCTGAGTTACAATCATTCCTTGGCTTGGTGAACTACTATAAAAGGTTCATTTTTGGCTATTCCACGCTAGCCGCACCTTTGACCGACTTGTTGAAGAAAAATCGAGTGTGGGATTGGAATGAGAAGTGTCAGGAAGCTTTCGATTCCTTAAAGCAAGCCGTGACAGAAGAACCAGTGTTGGCACTTCCTGATCATACCAAAGCATTTGAGGTACACACTGATGCTTCTGACTTTGCAATTGGAGGTGTTCTAATGCAGGAAGGATATCACATTGCCTATGAAAGCCGAAAGCTTAATGACACTGAGCGGCGGTATACTGTCCAAGAGAAGGAGATGACCGCTGTTGTGCATTGCTTGCGAACTTGGA
>JANTPZ010151365.1:3670-35806 GCA_025593235.1 Vachellia pachyceras | reverse complement strand
TTAAGCTGAATAAGATTATCCATGAATATTCATTATAATTATATCAACCCATAGAAGGGAAAATGAACTTGAAGCGGAAGGAGATCAAGAACAACAAAACAGGTCTATTATATACGCTCCAAGAGTAGAATTTGCTCACCCATATCCAGAAGAAGAATGCAATCTCAAAAGAATTCTGGAAAAGTATGAAGTGAATCAATAAGAGAGCAAAGCGAGGCCGATGAAACCAAAAGTCATCTGACGTCAATTGGCTTTCGACGTCATGAACTAAATGCATTAGCACGTGCTCCAACTTAGTGCCCACAGCTAGTAGAAGCTGATAGAATTATGCAAATCAGTACAATGGAATTTTATATCTATAATCTATTTATATAAATATATATATATAGAGAGAGAGAGAGAGGTAAAGAAAATCAGAAGCACGGTGAGATCGATTGTGTTGACAAGAAACTAAAGCTGAAACAAAATGCAGCATTTAATGGAGACATGAAGAATCTGTAAGCTTAGTAAATTTCCACTAGAAGTGAAATAAATCTTGTAAAGATACTTACAAGAAATGGGATAAACGCTATCCAAAAATATGTATACCATCCTGTAAGATCAAAGAAAACATCTTAATTTGGAGACAAAAGGTAAATGGTTTTTTCGACAACTGGCAAAACCAAAAGAAATAATATTTAGATAGATTAGTCTTTGTGGGAAAAACTATATCATAAATTTTACCATGCTGCAATTTAGATCGTATAATTTTAATTTGGTTATAACTTAATCATTAAATTTTGATTTTATGCAACTCGATCTTTATAATTTAACCATTTAAAATACTAATCTCTACAATTTTAAAAATAAAATTACATATTTCATTAAACTTTGGACTATCGTTTTAAATGGTCACAAATATATAGATTAAATTATACTGAGTTAAAATTCAATGATCAAGCTTAAACTAAGTAAAAACTATAGGGGCTATATTGTACTGAATCAAAATTTAAAGATCAAGCTGAAATTGAGAAAAATATAATGATCAAAGGATTAATTTTCCCCAATACGTTTGATGCTTTAAAGTTTTTGAGTTGAACCTAACACTTACTAATGAAGGCAGTGCATGCATCCAGACTCAAATAGCACTTACAAATGTATTTATAAAGCACTCACAAGATTCTCAAATTGATAACGGTATTTAAATTACTCATAAATTTATGGGTTACTAGCCAACTCATTATCAACTGTATCAACCTTTGTTGGCAATTTTCCCCTTTTTTCTGTTTTAACAAAAAATCAGAAACTATCACATATATAGAAGATGCGGCAAGTCATATACCATACCATTGACATTAAGTAAGAAGAAGATAACCACAAAGATCCAAAGGTACCAACTGCGACAAAAAAGAAGTATGCTCAAAATATGCATGATGTACACAACAACATTAGTAGTTATATATTAATTACTACAAATTGAATCCCTATAAGTACTTACCTTATACCAACAACATGTCTAAAATCATCTTCAAGGACCTCTATCATGTATTGGTGAAAATTAAACTTTGGATCTTCCCGACGAGCCTAAAACAGAGAAATACACTTGAAAAGAATGGTATTGATATGACTTCATTGAAAAAAATAAATGAACTTGATATAACTAGTTGAGGCTACATGTCAAGGGCCAGATCAAGGATTAATAGGCAGCAAAACTTCACATTGAATAGCCTTTTAAGCTTACCATGATAAAATCATGCCTTATAGTCACATAATCCGACTTAGTTACAGAGCCATAAAATTGCTTCCAAAAAGAATGCTGCAAGAAACTTGCAAGATTAGGACGGATAGCCAAAATCCGAACAAAATTATTCTTCCAGTAATTAAGGAATCAGTCGTTGTTTTTCATGAGTGATGTGAATGTACATAGGTGCCTAAGCTGTATGTGTGTACTTGTATGTATGTATGTATGTATCATCAATTCTAAGTTTCAGATTAACATATAATCGACTTACCAACCAACCCATCAGTGTGCCCCTTGGTTGCAGAACTGCAATAATCCAATTAGCTTGTAAGGAGCGATTGATGATGGAGAAGAGAAATACTCAGAAAGATAGCTTTTAGAGGAGATTCCCCCTTGATTTTATGCAATTTACACACGTGCGAATAAACATGTCAACGTAAGTTCAGGACGTCATTCAAGCTTGGTGGACCACTGGTACGACCTGCCATTGATAGCTTTTGGCTCCGTTTGGATAGCCCGTTGGGAAAACGGACACAAATTCCGAGGTAGTTTATGTGAGAGGAAAAATGTCTCGGTAAACGCATCCGTTGGGAAAAATGGTAAAACAAACGGAGCCTTTATATGACTTGGACTAGTTCCTATTTGTTAGATTAACTAATTCCTTAAGTGGTTTCATGTTTCACCAAAATATAATACATCTGATGTTTAATTCAGTTTAGAAGTTAAAAATAAATAAATTACTTAGTTATAACATATATTCTAAAATACTTACATGTCTTATTAGATTATAATATATATGAGTATATAAATCAATTAAATTACTTTAAAAAAATTATAAATATATATATGTTAAATAGCTTCTTTTTAAGTCTTAAAAAAGTCATCAATTGTTATGTTAAAAATCTATTCAGAAACTAGAACTTGAAAAATATCTACCAAAGAGTCTACAAATTGATCAAATAATTGGACGCAGCATACGATGTAGCTAGTGCTGATCAAATCACTTACCTTGCTTTGTGGGCTTCTCTGTAGCAACTGAATCTTCCCAGGGCTTCCACTGTCGAATCTATACATCAGAGATATGGGTTATTAATAAAGATAGAAAATTTTGAGCTGGAATATATTCTAGAATAAAAAGTGCCTAATTAGATACTCACTTTGAGTCGTCCAATGAAAACGGTGAGAACACAATAGATCACATGGACTACAGCTAGGGTAAATATAAAGATATGCAGGTCATGGAGGGCTTTAACAGATATTAGTGGAACCTTGCCCTGAAAGAAAAGGAATAATAATAAAACGGTTAAATGATCACAGTTCAAGAAATTAAAAGGGAAAATTCATGGCATAAATATAACAATTGTGATATTATAGTGTAATTTTCTCCTTTTATTTGTTGAAACTTGGAAAATTCATCTAAGATTTTATTTTTTATCCCATAACATTAAGTCTCTTTTCCATACTTTAAATGGTGATATTAAAATTTTAAATATTGAAAAAAGTTTAAATACGGACATGCTAACTTTAATTTTTAAAATAACGATTATTGTTAAAAAAAATACTCACGAGAGTAAAGGTATTAGAATAAAACGAGAGAAGAGATATTTGTTAAAAAAATTAAGAGCCTAAACTAAAACTTTGCATAAAATTAAAATCTCAGGTGTCCTTTAACCTTTTGAAAACTCATCATTATACCCGTTGGGAAATTCATTGGAAAAGTGCTTTTACACAAGTTAGGTTAAGTATATGAAAAAAGTTTTATCTCGATTTGTGTACAACGAGAAAAAAAGAGAGGAAAAAAGCTGAACCAAACACCCCATTAGCAAAAGGATGAAGGAACCAGTTTTGACTTTTGAGACTCAACATCAAGGGTTATTAACATCAAAATTTAGATGTTTTAGATTTTTTTTTTTGAGAATTGGGATTAAGTGTTCTATTGTTAAATTAATTGTAAAATGAGACATTTTAAAACATATAAATGGCCTTCACATTATACAACTAAGTTTCCACATTATGTATTGATTTTTTCGATATGTAATTGAGTTTTCACAAATGTGCAATAACAAGTCTCATTATCTAATTAATTCATTAATAGAGGATTTATCTCCAATTTATCCTTATTTTTTAATTTTTTTAAATTATTTCAATCATGTATCAAGATCTAAAATAAAGACAACCTTATACCATTAAAAATATATCCATTTGAACATGTGTTACCTTTTTAGTGCAATATCCGGAATTACCACCAGATGCCGGCCCTCCCGCAGCAGCAGCAAGAAGACGACGAACAGTTTCAGAATTATTAGTATTATTATTGTAATTATTCTTCCTCCAGCAAGGAAGCATATGGCGGGTCAAATCGGGCGAAGCGCATATTTTTACTATCCTTTTCTCTGAAACCGTCAGAAGCAGCGATATAAAACCCAACAGCATCAACTCTGCAAATTTTTACATTAAATTTAGTTAAACCCTCTGCCCATCCACTGTACTGTAAACGAAGATCGGAGATACAGATACTAATATTTTAAATAGAAAAATGATAACAATAGATCCATAGTGTTTATTTATTATTATGATTTTTTAATTATGTTATTTTCTTTGAACTTTAAGTGATTATATATGTCAAACTTAGTTTCATGGGTTTGAACTTTTAAATTTATGATCATTTTGTAATGATTCATGTCTCTATTAATTATTTAATTTAACGTTTTAAATAAAGAAAAAATTTGAGACATCACAACAAAGATGAGATAAATCCAAAGGAGTAAAAGTAAAGAAAAAGCAGGGAGCTTAGTTACCGAACCTTCTTTGATTTTCTGAAGAGCTTCATAGAGGGCTATCTTGTTCTTCTCCTTGAGGACCACTCCGCCATAATAAAGTAAACGTTCGACGGCAAACGAAACGGCAACGATAACTGTGTAAACGACGGCAATAACCCATGTTGGGGTGTATTCGTTCGTAGCTTCTCCCCCACCACCTCCAGCCATTCTCTCTCTACCTCTCTCTCTCTCTCTGTAGCTTTCTATCTCGTAGCTTCTTCCTACTCTGTGATCTCTCTCGACTGTATCACTTCCTCTGCCAAGGTATATATATATAGAGTGTGTGTATCTGTGTGTGTGTCACTGTATTTCCATTGACCTCCATAGTCTGTTTATTATATTGTTTTGGATTTGACTGATTTTCTTCGTAACCAAGTAAGATTAGATGTTTGTTTTATTAAAAAAGAGAAGGTTAATATCATTTTTGTTGCCCCAAGTTTTTGCCTGAATTTTGGTTATGACCCAACAAATTTCGAACCTTTGGTTTTGATTTCTACCAAAATCAAAATCCATTAAAAAAATATGAACTAAAATTAAAATTGATAAAAATACAGGGACAAAAATATTTTGATTTTGAACTTTAAACTTTTAATAGCTTTTGGATTTGAACCATACATTTCACCATGATAATTAACACCATTCAATATGCAAGTTCTTTTGAAACTATATAGATAAAAACCATATATTTGAAATTTAAGGGCTAAACCTAAAATTCATGCAAATTTGAGGAATTAAAAGTGATATTAAACTTAAAAAAAATTAATCACTTCGTCTACTTATTATTTTTTAACTCAGTATATATATTTAATGTCTTCAATTTAAATGATATGATGGAATTGGAGTTAATATGAACAATAAATATTTCAAGATTACTAGCTAGCTAGTCTCTCATGGTAAAACTCGTAATTTCTCTCCTTTAATGTTTGGTATTATATCCCTTAACGTAACCTTACAATCATTATAGTTTTGGTCCTATAAATTTAAAATCAATGAATTTAATCCCTCAAATAATAAAATGTCTAGATTTTTATAGGATTATATGGATTAATATTTTGAATAAAATAAAATTTGAAAGACAAATCATAGCAAATTCAAGAGACCAAAGATTATTTTAACTCATCTATTTTTATGATCATGCTACAATAATTGTAAATAAAAGTCCTACCTTCGATGTAAATTAACCACAACAAAGAAATAATGAGAGCAGTGAACAATACTTAAATGGGGGGGGGGGGGGAGTACAAGACTGAGAGGCATTGAGAGTTGGAATTGCCAATGGCTTTAATCATGGCACAGCTGAAGGTCCGAGTTGGGTCAACTCAATGCAGTTTGGATTGATTTGGGGTCAACCAGGTTGATCCATTTGTTGAGTCAGTAGACCAGGTTACTTTTTTTACAAAATTTTATTTTTTTAAAAACCAAAATAATAATTTTTTTAAAATATGAAAGGTAAAAAAAATAAAAAAGTATATTTTATTAATTATTTTGGGTAAATTATCATTTTTTAAGGGATCACACATGAACCTCTACCCCCATACAAGTCCATTCTCGTGTCTGCATCTACTCATTTTTTATTAATGATTTTTCAAAGGGATAAATTATTTTAAAATTTCAAATTTAAAAGTTAAAAAATTAAAAAAAAGAATCATTTACCATATATATTTTGATATTTTATTATGATGAATATTTTAAAATTATAAATAATGTTGGATAATACATAAGTTATAAGTATATAATTGGTTTGATAATTGTTAATTTTTTAATAATGGAATTTACTATTTAGTTTTTAGAATTTTCAATTTTGGATAATTAATTTTTTTATTTCTCACGTGGCTGTTCCCCGGTTTGACTTCAGTATGACTCACTGACCCTTCACGCACTGCCTATCCGGTTCAATCACTGATTTGTTCTCCTGCACCTTGATTTTAATGTAAAGACATTATTTTAAAAAAATTATTTTCATTCCTTATTATATATAGGTCATATCTTAAAACGAGCCTCTATTAAACATAAATCGTTTTGTTAACTCGTAAAAATAATTAATATAAATTTTTAGGAATAATTCAGTAAGATTTAAAGGTCGCTATGCTCATAATTTATGATCTTAAAGAAAGTGAGAAATGGTTACCTTTTGCTTATGGTCCCTTGGGTTGTTTGACACTTGATGAGGCTTTTTCCCCTTTCTATAGGAAGAAACGCGGTGCCTTCTTCACTTACATCAGCAATCAACAGGCTCCATGACGCGGTATTGACTTGACCCCATTAAAGTTGTAAATCTGACAAAATTGAGAACATAGATTTGCTATTTTTTCTTTTAATTTAATCAGAATGAACACGTTCACGAAAGGTATTTTAATAAAATTTTATTATATACTTACTCCGTAAATTATAAAATCATAACATTAAAAATTACTTTGAGATTTCTAGTAGGAATCTAAATAAGCACTCGATTGTGTTCGTAAAAAAAAAATCTATATACATCTTTATTGCAAATTAAAATATAAAAACTTTGATTTGCAAAACTACTGATTAATTAATAATATTAAAGACGACTTATAAAAAATTAATAGAATTCCATATTGAATATAAGCTTTTTTTTCAATTAATTAAAGCTTAAAGAGAACAATAGTTAAATTCTAATTTATATTAAATTAGCATAAAATTAATTTTTTTAATATAATGATACCATACTTTATACTACATTTAGTACTTAATATAAAATTGAGTTGACTAATTTAAAAAAATTAAAGAAGCTAATAAAATCAGTTTAAAGTATTTATATTTATAATTGTAAAAGTAATTTGATTGATTTATAAATCGATATATATATTTAATGATACATATAAGTATTGTAAAGAGATCATGTATGTATAATATAATTAATTAAGTAATTTATGTAACTTCATCAATTTTTTCAAAAATAGTTAATAAGGTTTTATAATAAACATCGGTTTGTGTATATGTGTGCGGCTCATTTATAAGCAAAAACTAGCAAACAATCAAAATTTATTGGTCTTTTTTAATGCAATTTCATGAGCAAACGTTAACCAATTTTAAGTGCAATTATATTTTTGCCAACAATTTTAAGTGCAATTTTAAATGCTTTCAATTTTTCCACTCATTTAAAATTTGAGACAAGTGAAGTAGTTCGAATCATGGCACTAAATACCCTCGCTATTTAAAGGGCAATATCTGAGAACAAAATTTAAACAATAATTAAGAGGAGTGACTAACTTAAGACTCATGAACATTGTTTATCAATAAGTGTGTCAAATATTGAATAACCTTGATCCTTTGATCATAAAATTCATAACTTTCTAATTTTATCTTTATTTAATATACATATATTATATAGGAATTAAATTAATACAATAATAGATGAAGGATAAATAAAAGTTGTACATTCATATAAAAAATTTAACGGATTGACTTATAAATGGAGTTAAAAAATTCCTTCTCTATGCCTATTAAATTATACCAAAGAGGTATACTACTATAACGCTGCCTCGTTAATCCATTAATCAAATAAATATATAACAATAAAATCGGCTTCACTGCCCACCATCCACCGTTCAGTTGGCGGAAAAAAACCTCCACGAATCAAATCAAAATATTATGGTCTATATTTAATGTTAATTCATTTTTCTATTTAATATTTTATTTAAAAAATTTTAATATAAAAATTATATTTCTTTTGTTTTAAATCAAAGTATTTCCAAATCATTTAAGCTAGCTTAAATTTGGACGATACCCATCTTACGGTCATGATAGATTGAGTATTCCAAGATTCCAACCACCTGGGTCCCAAAGTAAAAGTTAAAAACAAAAACAAAGAAAAACACAGAAGAAAGTTTAGCATTGACATGGAAAGTATAATTGGTAACACGGACTTCACGTGTCAATCTTACTATAAAAATTATCACTGCATTTATAAAACAGTGAATATGTGAAATAATATTATAGATCAACTTAAAACGAGGACATTAATATCTGGATGTTGTCATGGTCATGACCTATTTATATTTCAGTGGGTTCAGCCATACCCTCTGACTTCTAGAAAATTTGATATATATTAGTATTATGTGATTTATTTTACACTTACTTTTGAATCCACTAAATTTTTATATTAGTGTTCTAGAGACAAATTTACATAATTAATATTTTTATATATAGATGATATTTTTTACCCATCTTTACAACATACTCTTTCACGTCTATATAATACAAATTAATTTTAGAAAATGATTTAATTCATAATATAAATCATTTAGATAATAATTAACTACTTATTTATCAATTCGACCCAAAAACTAATATTACTTAAATGTGGCTCTATAGAATCCTCCAAATCTAGTAGAAGAAGTTTATGAAGAAGCCCAATAGAATCATGTATGTTGGACAAACTTGGGCAATCTTTGAGGACCAATGTTTCAAGATTCAATAGATTTGAGAAATCAGGAGTTTGCGCCAAGTGATGAGAGTGACTGAGATTGAGGATTTTCAGCTTTTCCAATGACTGAAAACAAAAAAATTTAATTTCAAAGGAGAATTACATGAACAACTTGGAAAAAAGAAAAGAAAGATAGATAATAAAATACGTGAAAACGATCATACGTAAAATCCTTCATGTAAACCGAGAGCTGAAGTGAAAACATTGTTTTCAATATGATCTTGCAATGTCTGGATTAGAGAAAATCTAGCAGCTTTATTCTTCAATAGTAGCAAGGGAAGATTCATTCAGAAGCTATTAAAAATATTTAAAATAAAGATCTATAAGAATGTAAAATATAAAAGCCAATGAAAAACAGAGTAATATATTTTCATGTCCCAAATATTTCTTTTATTCAATATACATAAACTTCAAAGCTAATACCAAAAAAACTAAGCTTTGAGTCAACTAAGCTTTGAGTCATGCACTGGCAGAATTAAAAATACTACAAAATTAAGTATTTGGTAATTTTTCAGTGAAACTAGGCTTTCTGTGATATAGCTGTTTAGCATTTATTTATTTATTTTGCAGATATGGTCAAAAAAGCCAACAAACTAAGTTTTAATTTCTTTAAAAGCACTAGTATTTTGTGTTTCGAGAGTTGTTTAAGACGCTATCAAACTTCAAATGTAGACATATCACCCAATATAAGTTTCAATTTGCATACCCGAGGTTTCTTCCACACTTGTTTGAGGCTGCTGCATTTTAAGTTAATAGCAACTAATTCATGTTGATGAAAGTTGCTAGGAATGTATTTTATAGGAAAGCCATGCTAGCAAAGCCATCTGAGATTTTTAATAAAGTATTTATAGTCTCCTCTAAATTGTACCTCTTCAAGATGAAGTAATCTGAGTCTTGTCATATTTTTAAATGCTTCTGTCTTAAATTGCATTTTTTCATTTTGTGACAAATCCAAAGACAGACCTTCAATAGCCTCTGTTGCCTGCAAAAATTAATAAAATCATAATCGAAATCGAAGTGTGCATTGGTGTTATTTGTTTGAAAAAAGCAAAATAGAAACATGCATGTCATAAATCATGATCAAGCAAAATTAACTATCTAACCAATTAATTTATGCTTATCATTTGCGCTTCTTGCAATATGTTAACATGAAACAATAAATAAAAGTACCTAACTTTTGTTTTAACATTAATACAGCAAGTGCAACCCCATGAGACCATAATCCACTTCTCTTTCCAGGTTCATTTTGAAACTGTTTACGAATTATTTCTCTTCCCATGTTCCGCAGCAAATCATGCATACCAAGCATGTTCTTCCGATCAATGGTTACGATTACGAGGCTTCGCTCGACAAGGGTTTTGATTCCAATGTCAGCACAAAATTCACAGCCATTTAATATCTGTGTGACATCATTTTTGTCCATCCCAATAAAGAAGCAAGATACATCAAGAAACATTTCTTTCTCTACATCATCTAAACCGTCAAAACTTATTTTTAACCTCTTTTATATCTTGTGATCCAGAATTTTTTTAAGTTTCTCCAATACTCTCTCCCATTCCTTTGCTTCTTTATCAAATAAATAGAAGCCAATGACTTTAAGAGCTAGTGGAAGTCTCCCAGAGTACGCAACCACATCTTTTGAAAGTTTAGTGAAACCTTCTTTAGGGCTTTCTTGTTCTGATGCATGCCAACTAAAATGCTCTATAGATTCCTCTCATCCAAATTCTTCATTGGATAAATGTGACAATCCATTTCAAGGAGTAGGCATTCATTTCTAGTTGTGATGATTATTCTACTTCTTAATTTAAACCAGTCACAACTTCCAACTAAAACTTTCAGTTGGGCTGGCTTATCCACGTCATCAAGTACAACCAGTGCCTTTTCATGGCAAAATCTATACCTTAATGTGTTTTTTCCCTGATTCAATGCAATCTATCTCTATTTTTGGGGACTTGCATATTTTAGAAAGAAGTTGGTTTTACAAGTGTACTTTACCCCCCTTTTGATGCCAAGCTTTTCTGATCTTTTGGAAGGTAAATTTTGCAGTCAAACCTGTGACCAATCATCATCAATATATCAATATATACCTCTCCACCCTTCACTGTTCACAAGGCTTGCCTCCAAAACAAATTTTTTGGGCTCTGTTCCACCGCTTCTGCTCCACCAAAATGAACCTTTTTGAATTTCAAAATTCCCGCCCCACCTTCCAGACTAATTGCAAAATTCTCTTCATTGGGCTCTGTTCCAGACTTGAAGCTGCCGCAATGCTTTCCACAGCTTACCAAAATGGCACAGATGGTAAGGAACGAAACCAACTCCCACAAGGAGGTGGGTTCGATTCCCTCTGCCGTCGTGAGGACTCCTTTGGTAGGCGATCTCGTAAGTCCCTTGTAAGTGCTCAAAGAGCCCTGGGGCCAGGCCCTGATCTTGGTGGGGACCGGTGTCGAACCCACCTAAACTTTTTATTATCAAAAAAAAAATCTCTTCCCCTCCGAAAGACTAAAAAAACCAGGCAAGTTCACCAAAACAAAAGGCGTGCCAGAGTCCGAGGGAGATTAGCTCACGGGTGATGAATAATGCTCTGGAACTTGACGATGATTGCCAAGAAGATTTCGATGATGAATCGATTCTCGATGAGGAAATCGGAGAGGGAATCGATAGCATAATGGGAAACAGGGCAGAAGATTCCCACGGCGCGTCTTGTGACGACGAACATGTGAATCACTGGACCGTGGATTCGACGGGATTTAATTTCGGCTGGAAACTCGATTGCCGGTTAAGAGCAATCTTTCAACCAGTAGCAGAAGACCTAGAAGTCCAGGGAGCTTATTGCTGTCAAGCAGGTACTTGGTTTCATATTTGCTCATCTAATGTTCATCTTTCCCCATTTAGGCTGTGGAATTGCTTATTGATGATTTCGCCTTTTGCTGGTGTAGGTTTTATGTGGAATGGAAACACGAGCCAGGGTATACAAATTCGAAAGGAGAGATGAGAAGGAAAGTCTCATCGCTTGATTATAATTTTTATTGTTTATAGTTTATATATCAATTAAATGGTATTGTTTTAATATGGCTGAGTTGACTCTAATCCGGTTGTTTGAACCTTGCTTATTTCTTAAGGCTTGTCCTTTTCTTCAGGTCACAAGACTATTAAACCGAATGCAGTTGCATGCCAAACAATCTGTGGTTGACAATAAGCCGGGTAACATTGCTGTGCCTGTTCCTCCTTCTAGAAATGACATTCTTCATCCATGCGATGTTATGGAGGTATTGGCAGGAACTTGCTTGGCCACTAAACTTTTGCCATTCAAATTGTCAAAGTCTGTTCTATTAAATGCATCTTTTGCTGACAAGTAGATATGTGTATTTTTCAATTTTCTCTCTGTAGGATGTTGCAATTGCCTATGGGTTCAATGCTATTAAGGATAAGGCCCTTATTGATAATAAGGGGTCTAAGAGATTGGCTGCTTCCTTAACACTACTTCCTTTGAATGAACTCAGTGATCTTATCGGAAAAGAGGTACAATGTAATTACGCTCCTTTTCTTTTCCTTATTTTATAACAAAAATATATGCCACTCTTCGGTAAAAAAATGCTTTAAATGTTTAAAGTAAATCATTTTCATAATATATTTTAGGCTTTATTTATTTAAACTTTTCTATTTATCTGAGTTTCATCATTCCATAATCTTTTTTGCAGGTTGCAATGACTGGGTTTACAGAGGTCTTGACTTTACTTTGCTCTTCTAAGGACAATTTTGCCATGCTGAATCATAAAGATGATAAACCACTATCTGATATCATTCGAAACCCTAGGTCTTCAGATTTTGACGTTTGCATAAATTATATCTGCATATTAGAAATAGTAGCTTTTGAGGTTGCAATTTTATTTTACTTTTTTAATGACATGCCTTGCTTAGCCATCCATACTCTCTCCATAGCCCTCCATCTGAGCTTGAGTACATCATATTTACATACAAGTCCGCAGTGTTTGCTCAGCAGTTCCCTGACCTTTACAAAGTTTATCACACTTGTCTTACCTTGTAGTTCCCTTGCTAGGATTATTTTTTATGCATCATATTTACATACTAGTCTTATGCCAGGCATTTTGAAAACTGTGGCTCACAATAAGGACCATCCAAAGCCCATAAAGGTATCATTTAAGATCCTATCCATATCTGTTAGCCAGTTGGATTTTTTAACCAAATCAGCTAATTTTGTTGTTTATTTTGTCAAAATTATTGAGTTCTCTATAAGAACATTAACTTAATTTATGACCTATGCATGCATAATTGGAGTTTCTTTCTACCACCCTTTTTCATTAAAGGTTTCAATGTTACCTTCCAAGTTCTCTGCCAAATGCATTATCAGTTTATTGGCACTAAGTACCTTTGGTCTTAGTCTTGTGTTACTATATATCTGATAACAATGCCTCTGCATCATAACAAGTTTTTGTATTTCATCCATTTGTTCTTGTTCTATGTTGTTCAGCGTTTTGAAGTTGGTGATATTGTGGTTTTGGATGACACAAAAGATGTTGGTGCCAGAAATCAATGTCAACTTGCTGCGCTTTACTGTGATTCTAATGCAGGATTGGTATAATAAGCATTGATGTCTTGCAACTTCATTTATTATTTTGTTCTTTGAATACGAGTTATTGTGCATGAATTTTATGTATCGCTGTCTCCTTGGGTGTTGAATTTAATGTTATCTTTTTGCGTTGAAAGATAACAATTCTATCATTAAGACTTTAATGTTGGATGACACTAGTACTTGATATAAATAACATGTGCTTAATGTTGGACGACACTAAAAATAATAAATATCATGAATTTATTATTTTGGATGACACGAGTATTTGATATAAAGCTTCGTCGCCTTGAAAGGGTTGCACGTTGTACTGGTTCACCAATTCTATCATGTGATAATTTGAATGGTCAAAAACTAAAGCACTGTGACTCCGTTTATTTTGAGAAGTTTGTGGAGGAACATGCTGGATTTGTTGAAGGAGGAAAGCGGCCCATTAAGACTTTAATGTTCATTGAGGGCTGTCCGACACGTTTGGGTTGTACGGTATGCCTTTACTTGTGCTTATGAACCTCCTCTGTCCTTTTTAATTTTAAATTGAAATAACGAGTGGTGTAAACTACACCATTTAATTCTTTTGTTATGAAACAAATGTGTATCCTTGGGTGTTGAATTTAATGTTATCTTTTTGCGTACTAAAACATTAATTATAGCCTGGGTGTTTAGAGTCCTCCCCAACCTGAAGGTTATTTTGGTTGAAGTCATGATTTTGAGAATCAATTTTAAGATGTGTTTGTTGTATCACAAAATCTAAATATGCGTTTGGTTAATTTACAGCAGAAATACACTATGTTTCAATAAAAAAACATATGGTGAATGAATCTAACTACAAGCAGAACATGCGTGTGGTGTAATAAATTAGCACTGTCTGCTTATATGTTGAAGGGTCTAGTGATGAGTTCTGCATCTATTATTTGGGGTTCTAATAAGTACTTCAATACTAACTTTGTAGATTCTGCTGAAAGGATCAAACAGTGATGAGTTGAAGAGGGTGAAATGTGTCCTGAGGTGTGCGGTTGTCATGGCATATCACTTAATCCTTGAGACTTACTTCCTTGTTGATCAGAGAGCAATGTTCTCTACATTTTCTGTTGCCAATGTCGCAACAGATACCCTGGCAAGGATGAAAAATCTCATAATATAGAGTCCAGTGATTCAAGCATTTCATCTGTAGGGGGTTTGTCTGCCAAAAATGGACCTGTTAGTATTGAAATTCCTATATGCAATGGATCCCATGAATCATATAATCCAGTAACATCTTCTGGATTCTCATCCATTTCATCTTCTTTAAAGAAAGTTCTGGGTGACAGTTTTCCCTTACAATTTCTATCCTGGCATATGCCAGTTGCCAATGTGTATGAGAGTAATTCCATGTATCATCCTGTTCAAAGTAGAAAATTTGATGACTCAGCCTTACATTTCAAACAAGTCGATTGGTAGAGTTCGAGCTCTGGAAGACAACCTCCTCAAAATTTTTTCTACAGACAGAGAAATCAATTTTTGTGGCAAAGATTAAAGTTGTGGTATGTTCCCTCTTAAATCCAATTCACCCATAGGTGTTTCCTTATTAATTTCTCATTTGTGGATTCATTCCTCACTTGATGTGTTTACCTGTATTGAGCATTGCTTGCATCTTTAATTTTGTTCTGACATCTGGGTGTTATGATTTGAATGCAAATGCGCAAAAGACCATTGAATAAGAAGGAGCTATCAATCAATGGGGAAGACATTGTGGAAACATGCTCCAATTCTTTAATAGTGCATGAAACTAAACTTAAGGTGAGTTTAATAGGCTAATGTATGAGAAGTAATATTCATAGTTGAAATGCCGTATGTTATTCCTGACTTTGAGCAATATTTAATGATGCTAATATCTAAGATTCTTGATCTGTAATTTTATTGGCATATTCCTTCACTAATTTGTGGTTATAAAAAGTTTTTGGCATGATAATATCATTCTAATTAATGCTTTTATATTTGAAGATTTTAAAATTTGAATTCTTTGCAGGTTGACTTGACTCATTATTTAAAAAAATACGAATTTGTTTTTGATGATGTCTTGAATAAAGAGGTTACAAATGAGTAAAAAAAAGGATAATTCATGTTCCATTTGTGCTAACATTTTCATCTTCTCAGGTTTATTGTGAAACAGCGGAGCCCATAGTTCCAATAATCTTTCAACGCATGAAAGCAACTTGCTTTGCTTATGGCCAAACAGGTGATAACAACAAGCCAGCTTTAACACATCATACTATGTCTATCTAAGAAGTGATACTTGCACTTCATATCTTGTATTTCAATTGTACAAGTTGATGTTCTTTGTTGATATAGATATGAACAAATTGCATTATCTTGTATTCCAATAATCTTGGGCATGTTTTCCCAGCATGGAATCTTAAGGAACAAACTGCATTATCCATAACATGTTAAACAAGTTTGATTTTATATTTCATATTGATGATTTCATGTATGCTTATCATATTTTATTTGCAGACACTACACCATTGAATAAGAGTTTCATTCTTGAAAAAAGCAGTTCAAACAATAATTATTATTTACTTAAAGCTATTGATTCATATTCTTGAGTGATAACATGCTTCCCGCGCATCGGGCGTGGATTACATGCTAGTTTCATTGTAAATGGCTTTGGCAATAGTTGTTTTGCATATATGCCACTCATTCCCCATACCCCCACCATGATAACATCTTCATGTAGATGGTTTTGGAGCATTGTGATAACTTCTTCCACTCGATCATCCACTCCTACTGGGTGGTCAGCCACAAACAAGTCTTTCTTGTGTAAGATATCACAAATAGTCCTAATAACTTCTTTCACTTTTTCGCTCTCGTCCCTAAGATTCATAAAGAAATATAGGAAATCAGAATTTGATATATAAACATATACAAGAATTTGATATAATGGATGGAAACAACTTGATCTAGGTATTTTCGATTAAAAAATATCAAATATTTAATAATATTAGTTATATTAGACTAACTATTATTAATTTATGCATAACAATAAAAAAAATTTTAGGTTTGGTAAAATGCTCAAGAAAATTGTTAGCAGAACAGCACATACTCGAGAACTTTACAATATGGGTAGCTTTCAAAATTGTGACAGGTAGTGAACAAGTGAGTCGTGATCTAAATAATGTGGCAAGTAATGTTACGAGTATATGAAATTAAACACACGCGCGCGCGCACACATTTAAACACATATGAGGGTCTCAATCAAAAGCAAATAAATATTAAAAAATTACCTAGAACCAAGCACAACAATCCCTACAATGTCCCCAGCATCAGCAAGGGTTGTCATTCGGTTGGAAACTTGAGCTTTTGATGGTAAAGTGCTTTGTATAAGATCTCTAAATTCTTATCCAAAACGAGAAGTTTGATTATAAATTTTTGATGGATCCACATCATATAACACAGGTAAAACCACCTAACCATTTGATTTACGAAACTTCATGATTATTGACAATTCTTCCAAACACCATTTGGATCCAGCATATTCCTTCGAGACGATTATGATTGTGATTTTTAAACTTCCAATTCCTTGCAACAGTTTTGTTTTGATATGATTTCCTCCGTGAAGTTGAACATCATCTTTGAAAACATCAATACCAGCATTGTATAAAGTTGAATAGAGATGTGAATGTTGACTGAATATCTTCACCTCGAAAACTCAGGAACACCTCATATCTAGGACTTGATTATTATATTTCAAAAATACAGCATATCAATAAATTAAATTCCTATTTAAATTAATTTAATTAAAATATTATTATGAAATAAACATTTTCACATGCATGTTTGAAAATACGTGAAGCACATGCATCCTCACAAAACCATAACCTACCTTGATCATGAAGATCGGTTTGTGATCTTGTACGCATGATTTCTCTGCCCATGCCCTGCAACAGATTGTGCATTCTAAGTTTGTTGTTCTTATCAATGGTTATAAGGCTTTGATCCATCAGGGCTCTTATCCCAGTGCTAGCATTGCATCCACGGCCATCCAACCTTTCTATGACACCATTTATGTCCTCTCCAATATAAAATAAAACTATATTTATAAATATGTCTTTCTCGTTATCATTTAAAGAGTCAAAGCTAATCATTAGTTTCTGGTGTATCTTGTCATTGGGAATTCTTTCAAGTTTCTCCAACACACAGCTTCCATTCCTCGACTTCTCTATAAAATAAAAGCGAACCACGGACTTCAAGAGCAAATGGAAGTCCCCTAGAGCATGCAACTATATCTCTTGAAAGTTCAACGAAACCTTCTTTAGGGATTTCTTGTTTAAATGAATGCCATCTAAGAAGCTTCAAAGATTCCCTTTCATCCAAATTCTTCATTTAATAAATATGACAGTCCATTTCATAGAGAATGCATTTATCTCTATTTGCAATGATTATCATACTTCCCCGTTTAAACCGGTCACGGCTTCCAACTAAAGCATTCAGTTGAGCCGACTCATCCACATCAACAAGCACAACCGGCACCTTTTTGTGGCGAAGTCTATCCCTCAATGTGATTTTTCCTAATCCAATGCTATTTATCTTTGATTTTGTTGTCTTATATATATCAGAAATAAGTTGCTTTTGTAAGCACACTTGACCCCTTTCTTGATTCCAAATTTCTCTATTGTTGAAAAGGTAACATCTATTCTTAAATGTGCAACCAATTTTATTATAAATGGCTTTGGCAATCGTTGTTTTTCCTATGCCACCCATTTCCCATATCCTACCATCACAACATCTTCATCAAATCGATGGTTTTGGAGCATTTTGATCACTTCTTGCACGCGATCATCCACTCCTACTGGGTAGTTAGCCACGAAAAGGTCTTTTTTGGTCCAATGTATCACAAACATACTTCACCACATCTTCCATTTTTTCACGCTTGTCCCTGCGTATGAATCACGTAAGTATAATAGGAAATGAACATTGGATATATAAACACTACAATTGCAAATGAAGAAAGTCTATATTTTAAAAGCTACTTGTGTTTGGAGAAGAGGAGATATTATGAAGAATAAACTGTTGATCAATACAACAGGACCTAGCTAAGCAGCTATTGGCAGCTATAACAGGAGAATATATATATATATATATATTAGAACACTCATTATTTAACTGCAGAACAAACATTCAGTTCACTTTGAGCTAATTAATTTGATTTAGAGTGGGGAAGGGACAGAGAGAAGAGAAAGGGGGGAAAGATAGAATCCGGGAGAAACATGAGAGAAGGCGATTTAAACTTGTGAATTCATTCAATTATAAGGCATGCAAACAAGAGGTTCCAGGGCGTTTATAGAGCTCTAAACCTTTCCTTAAGCAATTAAAACAAATCTCAATTAAGTTGACTCTGAAGCTTACAGTAAATGAACCAAAGAAATAACAAAATCATTCCTTGTTCTTCAAACCTTCAAGTATTGGTCAAAATGATCAAATGTTCTTTAAATATTTTTCTTTTTCTTCTTGTATGGGGTCTTGACCCCATCATTATATCTATATATCCATATAAAATTGAATGGAAGCCATTTTGGATCGAAAAAGATGATTGGCTTATTTATGACTTCATACAATACATAGACCTACTTATATTTTTTATAACAAAATAGACTTTATATTGCAATAAGAAGTTCATTCACTCACACATGATTAATTAGTTGCAATCAATATAAAAAATTCAGAAGTGAAAAATACAAACATTACTTGGAATGAAGCCCAATTAATGATAACACATGATTTTGAGAGGCGCTAGCCCCGATATTAGTTTTCATGAAATATTAAAGGAAATTGTGAGCAGAACAATATATATCCACACCATTTTAGACTTGAGAATTTTACATGTGTAACTTTCAAAACTGCTCCTGGTAGCTAGGAAACAAGCAAAAGTGAATCGTGCTCCAGATAATATAGCGAATGATATTTCAAGTATTCCAAATAATATACATGTAAACACACGAGGTTTCTTAATTAAAAGCAAATAAAGAGAGTAAAAAAATTATCTGGAACCATGTGCAACGAACCCTGCAATACACCAAGCAGAAGCAAGGGCTGTACCCTATTTGGAAACTTGAGCTTCTGGTGGTGAAATTCTTTGTATAAGATTATTAAATGCTGCTCCAAAGCTAGAAGTTTGATGATGAACTTCTAATGGATCCACGTCATAAAATATGACTAGAACCGCTTGTTCATATGACTTATAAAGTTCCATGATCATTGACAATTCCTTCAAACACCATTTAGATCCAGCATATTCCCTAGAGAAGATAATGATTGATATTTTTGAACTTCCAATGGCTTGCAATTGTTATTTGTTGATATAATCTCCGCTGCCAAGCTCAAAATCATCCTTCTTTTGGAGTAAATACTCAAAATCTTTGAAAACAATAACACCGATACCTATTTATTATACAAACAACTAACTAAATTAATTTTTTTAATACTTACAAATTATTTATTTAACTCTTTTATTAAGGAAGAGATATAGTATTATTGGAGGTAATATATATATATATATATATTAGGATATATAAGCATGAGCTGAGTCAAAGCAAGAAACCTAATGTATTTTGGTATAATACATAAACCATTTACATTTTTGATAAATAAAACTATCAGCAATCATTAATACCAAGTCAATGAAAAATATAAAGAAGAATCATGCTAAACCTTCTACTTCTCATAAATTTAATCCAAATTTCCATTACTGTTTGTGGTTATTTTTATATTTTTGCTACAACCTTATTTCAATTTTTTGCCAAATAATGTGACCAAAATGGAAGAGAAAGGAAGAAGAAAAAGGGAAATCAGTCCAACCACATGATCTGTCAAAAAAAAAAGAGCCACAATTATAATGGGAGAATATAATCAATATTTATGTACAGCCATGCATATAAGATCAGATTTGTTTTTGGTAACAGAAGAGGCTAAAACAACAAAATCGACAGAAACATTCAAGGACCCCTCTTAAAAAGCCACACCCATGGAATCAAACCAATATCTAACTTTTCCGCCATAGATTCTCATAAACTGCAGCCATTATTCTTCCCAGGTGGAAGAGTATATCAGACCTTTTAGTCTTCACCTCATCACCAAATCTCTCCACTCCATTGTATACCTCCATTTCAAGATTTCGACCCACAACCCCTTTTGGTTTGTTCTCAATTTCTATGCAACTTTTAAGAGGCAAGCATTATTATCCATGGCACCCATATTTAGTATCCCGTAAAGCCCTTCACATTCCTTCGGTCGCTGAATCTGTTTCCAGCCCACCAAATACACCTTTCTTTCATGCATTATGTATGTCCCCCATATAATAGCACATTGCATCCGCCCCTCATATGGATCCGTTTTATTTCTGAAATAGAAAGTGTTGGAACAAAAGATGGAAGAAAGTTTCAAAATTTCAAGTCTTCATTGCCTTTCTAGGTCTTATAGATTGATGTCCCTCCTCTTCCTCTTCCTCTTCCACACATATGTGTTTGGTGCCACTCAAATTGGTAGCTTTAGATGTTGAAGGCTCCATCTTTTCATCAAATGACTCTTTATATATCAAGTAGACAACTGTTTTCTTCACAATGTATCCATTCCCAAAAACTGCTTTCACCTCCACTTGGTCGTCATCAGATTCTAAATTTGATATTATTTTCTTCCTCTCTGCTTCGTCCAAACAATTTAGTTTGTCTTCCATGTAGATCAAAGTGGTTGCCTTTGTATAATTTATGATCATTAAGCAAATTATACAAGATTCACATGCCTTGTCATCCGAACCACCCAAGGGGATATATACACTACAAATAGTCATCCCTTTTATGTGATCGCGACCATTAAAAACAGGTACTTTAAATTTTACAGAAGCTCCTTCACCCTTGAATGCTAACCAATATGGGTAATTGTCACCAGGGAAAGTACTATAATCACTATACATCAGAAGGTTCAGTCCCTACACAATAACATAAACACAATCTCTAATTTAACTATATAATAAGCACAAAGAAATCTTTTCAAAAAAGTCCACTTAGAGAGAGAGAGAGAGACAACCTGGGAAATCCTCTCTGAAAGTGTATGAAAGACTTGAGCATTCTTTCCAATTTGAATTAAAATATGTCCCAAGGAATTCTCAAACCTCAAGATCTCCATGCAATTTGTGGCACACGAGGAAGAATCATCAATCTCCAATCCTTCTTGCAACAAAAGACCTTGTTGCTTTGGTCTGGAATCGTGGATGCTGTTTAGCATATCCCACAAAATTGATGATGGCATGCCATGTGTTGGAATATGGGGAAGTGGATTGTTTGTTGGAGATATCCAAGATTGGTAGAGAGAAGGAATCACATGATGTGATAATCCTTCATGACCACAAACAGACAGATATAAGATGTTCTTTAATCTCATTAAGGAAAAGGGAACTTTTTTTATTGTGGGAGCAACTAGAGTTGTCAAAGATTTCATTTGCTCAATGTCGTCCTCTAGCTTTTCAATATTCATACAACCAGAAAGAATGAAAGTTTTTAAGCATTTTAATTTATAAATGCTTCTTGGAAGATTGCGATGGCCAATGCAATCCTCCAAATCTAGCAGAAGAAGTTTATGAAGAAGCCCAATAGAAGGATGCACAATGGACAGGCTTGGACAATCTTTGAGGATTAACGTTTCCAGATTCGGTAGATTTGAGAAATCAGGAGTTTGCACCAAATCAGAAGAGTAGCTGAGGTTGAGGATTTTCAGCCTCTTCAATATCTACGAGGAAAAAATTTAATTTAAATGGGAAATAGAGGAACGTAATGAAAAAATAACTAATAATAACTATACGCAAAGTCCTTCATCGAAACCGAAAACTAATTGGAAACATTGTTTTCAATCAATTGGAAATTAAATCTTGAAAGAAAAAGCATACTATCAAATACTTAAATTTGGAAACGGTAACACAATTCAATATGATGGTGTAATGCCTTGATCTAAATGTAGCAGGATGTATGAAGCGAATGTAGATTAAAGAAATCTACCAGCTTTTTTTGTTGTTGTTGCCAATAGTAGCAAGGAAAGATTCATTAAGAAGCTATGGACAAAAATCTATAGTAAAGATCTACCGAGAAGGCTATAAAGTCCAATTAAAAATAATGTATATTTACACGTCCCAAATCCCTCTTTTATTCCATATCCATAAACTTTGAAGCTGATACCAACAAATTAACTAACATTTTTTAGTCATATACTGGGAAAAAACGGAGAAATAAGAAATTAAGATAATACTATATCACAGAGACTGTTTACCTTAATCCTACAAATTTGAAGTGTTTTGGCAATTTTTCACAGAAACTAGGCTTTCTGTCAGATAGCATATTTGGCGTTTTTTTTAAAATTATTTTGTTTTGGTAATTATGGATTTAAAAACCATCAAACTAAGTATTAATTTACATACCCGGGGTTGCTTCCGTACTTGTGTGAGGATGCTGTATTTTAAGTCAATAGCAACTAATTCCTGTTGATTAAAGTTACTAGGAATGTGTTTTACGGGAAAGCCATGCCAGCAAAGCCATCTGAGATCTCCACTGATGTGTTCGTAGTCTCCTCTAAGTCGTACATTGTCTAGACGAAGTAATCTGAGTCTCTTCATCATCACAAATGCTTCTGTCCAAAAATGCATTTTTTCACCCGTGACAACTTTAAAGATAGTCCTTCAATAGCCTCTGTTCCCTGCAAAAGTAAAAGCACGTAGAAACATATATGTCGTAATCAATCTTATAGAGCTTGTGACTACAAAATGAGTTTAAAATGCATTCAATAATAGACCAAACCAAATAGTTTATATGACCAATTAATTGATGCTCATTGCACTTCTTGCAGTACATGTTAAGGAGGAAACAATAAATGTTGGACATAAAAGTTCCTACCACGCGTTTTAATAATACAGCAATTGCATCATCATGAGACCATAACCTACTTCTCTTCCCAGGCTCATTTTGAGATTGTTTCCGAATTATTTCTCTTCCCATGTCTCTTAGTAAATCATGCATGCCAAGCTTGTTCTTCTCATCAATGGTTACAAGGCTTCGCTCCATAAGGGTTTTGATTCCAATGTCAGCAAAAAATTCACAACCGTTTAATATCTGTGCCACTTCCTTTATATCCATCCCAATAAAGAAACAAGATATATCAAGGAATATTTCTTTCTCCAAATCATCTAAACCATCAAAGCTTATTTTTAGTTTCTTTTGTATCTTCTCATTTGGAATTTTTTTAAGTTTTTCCAATACACTCTCCCATTCCTCGACTATTCTTGCAAATAGATAGGAGCCAAGGACTTCAAGAGCTAATGGAAGTCCCCCTGAGTATGCAACTATATCTCTTGAAAGTTCAATGAATTTTTCTTTAGGATTTTTTTGTTTAAATGCATGCCAGTTAAAAAGCTCGATAGATTCCCTTTCATCCAAATTCTTCATTATATAAAGATGACAATCCATTTGAGGGAGCAGACTTTGATGTCTAGTTGTGATGATTATTGTACTTCCTGGCTTAAGCCAATCACCACTTCCAACTAAAGCATTTAGTTGGCTCAACTTATCAACATCATCAAGTACAACTAATGCCTTTTTATGGCGAAGTCTATCCCTCAATGTGATTTTTCCTGATTCAATGCTGTTTATCTTCATTTTTGTTGTCTTATAGATTTCAGAAAGAAGTTGGTTCTGTAATCGCACTTTACCCTTTCTTTGATCCCAAACTTTTCTGATCTTTGGAAGGTAACATGTACTCTCAAACTCACGACCTATTTCATTATAAATGGCTTTGGCAATAGTTGTTTTGCCTATGCCACCCATTCCCCATATCCCTACCATCACAACATCTTTAGGTTGATGGTTTTGAAGCATTGAAATTACTTCTTGCACACGATTATCTACCCCTACAGGTGGTCGGCGACGAATAAGTCTTTCTTGTCCAATATTTCGCGAACATTTTCAACAATAGCATTCACATTTTCGCTCTCGTCCCTGCAAATCATATGTAAAAGCATAACTGGAAATGAGCATTGGACATAAAAATACGTACTATTACAAATGTAGAATGTCAATATTTTGAAAGCTACATGTGTTTGGGGAAGAGGAGATATTGTGGATAAACTATAAATCACAGCGACGGGATCTAGCTAGGGGCAGGGATAACATGAAAAAATATATTAAAAAACTCATTAACTAACATTTTAACTGCAAGACTAAAATTCAGTTCACTGTGTCCGTAAGCACGTTGGTTTGTACGAATCAATATCACACTTATTGTTATGATTTAGAATGAGGAAGGGAAAGAGAGAAGACAAAGGGGGAGAGACAAATAGAATTAGGGAAGAGTAGGGAGAAATACAAGAGAAGGCAATTTAAATTGGTGATTTCATTCAACGAGAAGGCATATAAACAAGGATTTGTTATGAAAAAAGTGGAAAAATTTACTTTATAATGACAATCTACAGAAGGGAATTTATGTTCTGGTCAAATTTTAGCAGTTTAAGTCTATTTATTTGCTTTTATAAAAAATTATAAAAATAATTAATTTTATGATATGTTAAATATGGACCATTGAAATTTTGATCAAATGGTGATGAAGAGTAGAGGAGCGTAAGGATCTATTTGGTTGAACGAAAGGAAGGGGAGAGATTTTAATCGAGAAGATGGGAGGAGAGGGATTTTAATATTACCTCATTCTTGTTGATAAGAGTGGAGTGAATTAATGACATAGCTTTGTAGCTGGTTTGTTGTCTACGAGAGAAATAAATAATTAATTCAATCTGCAGATTAGACAATTTATAAGTGTTAATTCAAGTTTTAGTTGTACGGCGTGATTAGCCAAAGTTAATGCTCGCTTGTTTGGTTGATTAGTTCCTAATGAGAGAAGGTAACATTCCAAATCAATTAAGCTAGGGTGAATTCAAATTTGTGCTTGGTAGGAAACAAGCAAAAGCAAGTCGTGTTCCAAATGGCGAGCGAAATTCCAGGTATTATAAATAATATACATATGCATATACGCATACATATAAACACACATCAGGGTCACAATCAAAAGCAAATAAAGAGTAAAAACTTACCCGGAACGAAGTACAACGAACCCCGCAACTCCCCCAGCCTCTACGAGGGCTGTCTTCCACTTGGAAACTTGATCTTTTGGTGGTGAAATTCTTTTGACAAGATCTTTAAATGCTTCTCCAAAACTAGCGTTTTGATTACGAATTTATGATGGATCCACATCATAAAACACGGTAAAACCACTTGATGATTTGATTTATGAAGCTTCATGATTATTGACAATTCTTCCAAACACCATCTAGAAGCAGCGTATTCCCCAGAGAAGATGATGATTGCGATTTTTGAGCTTCCAATAGCTTGCAATAGTTCCGTTTTGATATGATTTCCTCTTGGAAGCTCATCATCATCTTTGAAAACAATAATGCCAGCATTACATAGAGCCGAATAGAGATGTGAAGTAAAAGTCGCCCGAGTGTCGTTACCTCTAAAACTCAAAAACACCTCATATCTATAATCTGAAGTTATATTTCAAAAAATACAAAATATAGATAAAATTAATTCCTATTTAAATTAATGTAATTAAAATATTTTTATAATCTTAATAACATGTTAGAAATATTATATATGGATAACAGACAATCAATTAGTATCAAGTATCTACAGTTTTCCTTGATTTTTAAACAGATTCCTGCAATATTTTTATCAGACCTTTGTGGTTCTTCTTTTTCTTTGTTTTGCTTTTTATCAATTATCTAGAACTAAAATGACATGATTGAAAATAAGGTAAAACTTTAAGGACCTATTAAGACCAGTGGAATAATTTTTTTCTAACGAAAAATTATCACTGCTATATGCATATGCTTCAGTCCTTGAAGCATGCACATGCATCCTCACAAAATTAACCATAACCTACCTCGATTTAGAAGCTTGTTTTGCGAACTTTCAAGTATTATTTGCCTTCCCATGAGCTGCAACAGATTATGCATTCTAACTTTGTTGTTGCTGTCAATGGTCACAAGGCTTCGATCCACAAGGACTCTTATCCCCATGCGAGCATTACATCCACGAGCATCCAACTTTTGGATCACATCATTCACATCCTCCCCGATATAAAATAGAATTATATTCAGAAATATTTCCTTTTCGTTACCTTCCAAAGAGTCATAGCTAAGCTTTAGACTGTTATATATACGACCATCGAGAACTGTGCTTAGTTTCATCCATGTCGACTCCTGTTCTCTCGGTGACTGCCAAGCCAAAGAAGAGCCAATTGCTGCAAGAGCTAGCGGGAGTCCCTCAGCATAAGCAACCACTCTTCTGCTGAGTTTCATGAATTCTCCTTCACTAGCACCTGCTTCTCTAAGTCTTAATGCATGTCCATTCAAAAGTTCAAGAGACGCATGGTGGCTTAAAAGTTGCATGCTATATACATGGTCCACATGAAAGGCCTCGAGTAGACGTAAATCTCGGGTTGTGATGATAATTCTACTCCCTCGACCAAACCATTCACAATTTGGACATAAAGCATGAAGTTGCTCCAAGTCGTTCACATCATCAAGCACAGCAAGTACCTTCTCGTTATGGGAACCCGTTAAGGGAACAATGCCTTCCTTCTTCCTCTCCCTCCATTCTTCACCGACGCAAATAACGCGTCTACTATCGAATGCGTAATAAATGCGGTGAAAAATGAGTCTGGCAATAGTTGATTTCCCAATACCAGCCATTCCCCATATCCCTATGAAGAGAACATCTTTTGATTGATCATTTTGAAGCATTGTGATTACTTCTAGCACTTGAGAGCTCATCCCAACTACGCCATGGTTGACAAACTCGCCTTTCATGTCCAATATATAACGAACCCGCTTGACAATATTATGAATAACATCACTTTCATTCCTGTGAATTATAAACATACAATATCAGAAAAGGTCCCATTGGTTAATTAATTGAGCATCACTGCAAATAAGGCAGAATATATAATGGCATCAAGAGCAACACATATTTCCAACACGAAATTAAAGTTATCAATGTTACCATCTTCATTCACACCTTCATAGAATTAAAATGATATAACTCAATTCACAAATATCATATATCCATGCATGTTATTCGTGTTAATTACGTAAATTAAGCTTCTATTGTACAGCATGAATAAAAAGGGGATTATATATGAGTGTCCTGTGACCTAAAGTTGTTTACTGTTAGAAGTCTCTTTGATGACAAACACGCTTGATAAATAAGTCATAATATGATATATACTAGACTATGTGCTTAGTTGATTGTTGCTTGTCTTGAAAACATTTATGGGGAAAAATTTATGTGACTTGGGGTCTATAGATTGTTTAGTTATAACCTAAAATAAACACGCTTTATGAATCAATATCGCACTTATCTTTTAGTAGCTAACTGTAATACAATGTGAAATAAGTTGTACCCTCTTTCTCTCTCACACGTACAAACTATTGACAAAATTGAAGATAATAAAACCCAAAAAGAAATAATAAATTACTTGCACTTGAGATTAGGCAGAACAAAGCCATGAATTCCTCCAACTTCACAGAGAGCTGTCCTCCACCTTGACACTTGATCTTCAGTGGGTGAAATTCTTTGTATAAGACCCCGAAATGCTTCTCCAAAACTAGATTCTTGATTAAAAACTTCAGATGGATCCATTCCATAGAATATTGGAAGAATTACCAGATCATGTGTTCTGTGAAACTCCCTGATTTTTGTGAGTTCCTTGAGGCACCTTTCTAGAACTAGCATAGTGTTTAGAGAATATGATGATTGAAATTTTAGAACCTTCAAGATTGCTTAACAATAATTTAATTGAGATACCACCTTTGAGAACTGAAAATCTAGCTTCCCGTAGAGATGAATAGAGATGGGAAGAGAAGGATTCTTGTGTGCCTTCACCTCTACTATAACTCAAGAACACGTCATATTTATTGCCTACACTTCAAATTACACAAACATGTAAAAGGCCTGTGCAGGTTAATTAATATTTATTACGATGACCAAAAACATTGTAAATATATTCAAGAACCAAAAGATAATTCATTGGCCCTTATATCTGAACAAATAATACGTATGTCAATTTTTATTGTTTTCCCCTTTTCTTATTGTTTTTCTTTATTTTCTCTTCCTTCCTTCCTGGCTTCTCCCACCGAACTCTGCGGAAGAAGAGATTGTGCGGTTCATATTCAAGAAAACATTCACATAGCATTTTGTCTCTCAGTGCAAAATCAATTTTCAGCTCCTTTTAGTCAAAACCTCTGTTTTGTTTTTCTTTTTCTAGGCAAATTGGTTGTGCGTTTTATCTGAAAAGAGGGATCTCATGTGTGTCCCTTGTAGGGTCGTAGCGGTACAACGGACAATAAATTGGTTAGGGGCAGATTTTTTTACAAAAAAAATCGCTCAGTTTACTCTTTTTTTTTAAAAAAAAAAAAAGAATTATAGCCATGTATTGTATCTTTTTTTATCAGGCAATTATGTTTGAAATTCTGTTGGCATTTCTTTTTGACCGATTGATATTTTTACTTTTTAATATTTTGCAAGTTTGAAAGGTTTCTTTGTAATATAAAAATTCATAAGAGAATATATTATTTATAATTATTTAACATTCAAAAAAATTCAAAAGCTTTTCAATTTAATAACAAAAATCTACTTGTGCAGTTCGGACGTTGCAGGCCAGGATCGGAGGAAGCGTAAATATGGCTTGGAAATCGGTTTTGATTCCTAGGTAAGAATAAAAATAGAAGAAAATAAGACCTGAAGGACTTTTTATACTATGAATTATATTTAAGGCCATAAATTCAAGAAATTTCATAAACATATTTTATTTTCGGAGTATGTCCGCCGTTAAGCTAGCTAACCGTAAGATTACAGCTAACAATGGCATATAAAATGTCTTCCCCTGAAAATGAAAGCATTGTTGTCGAAAAGAAAAAAGAAAAAGAAAGTGAGAGCATTAATGGTTACCCTGCAGGCTCGAAGGCTTATTCAACAGATCCATGGAACCTTCAAAGGTATTTGTAGTGTTGGAACGATGAATCGTTTCTTTCTTTCTTTAAGAATAAGAAGAAGAACTAGCAACTAGCAATCGTCGTCGTCGTCGTCGTCGTCATCAATCAAACCATAAACAAGAAAGGTGGAGGATGGAGAGGAAAGTGGCCTGCGAATTGCTGGGTTGGCGAAACAGATAGAGACCTCGAATCTTTTTTATGACAAAGATCAGAGGAGTGAGAGAGAGAATTAGGAGGCTTTTGCTGCTTCTACAAACAGACAGTGAAATGAATGGAGCAAAAAGATAAGAAAGAAAGGGAATTACAGGAGGAAGTAACGTGGAGCCTTTACTGATTTCCGTGTCTTGCTATTAAGATGACTAATTAACAAAATCAAAACCATTGTTTAATGGGCATGGAAGTCCTAAAGTTGTGCATCAGGATGCTTTGGGCTTTTTTTATGTTAAAGCAGTCGTAAAATTAAATCTCCCGTTGATCAGTTAACTTTATTAAAAAGATTTAAAAAGTTATAGAAATTAATAATTATAATATCAATTGGCCCCCAAATTTCAAATTTTCGTTGCCTTTCTAGGTCTGATAGATTGATCTGCCTCTTCCTCTTCATCCTCCTCACATTTGTGTTTTGTACCACTTAAATTGGTAGCTTCAAATGTTGAAGGCCTCATCTGTTCATCAAATAACTCTTTATATATCAAGTAGACAGTTGTTTTGCTCACAATAGTTCCATTTCCGAAAACTACTTTTCACCACCACGTGGTTATCAGATTCTAGATTTGATATTACTTCATTCTTCTTTACTTCTTCCAAACAATTCAGTTCATCTTTCGTGTAAGGAGAGTGGCTGAGATTGAAGACTTTCAACCTCCCTAATAACTACAACAAAAACGTTTAATTCCAAAGAGGAATCAGATGAGCATCTTGAAACAATAAATAATAAAATATGTTGTAATAATCATATATAAAATTCTTTATCTACACCGAAAACACTAGGGTGTAGTGGTAAGGCGGCTGACACTTCATCAGACGGACTCAAGTTCAATTCCTGGAGTCGCGTTTATTGGGAAGGGATTACCCACCCATGGTGTAAAGTACCTCATAAAGGTGTGCCAAAATCATATCCTCGATCTGGATTAGTCTATTACCCCGGGTTATTTAGTCCAGTTGAAAGAAGGTCATGGATTCAAGAAAAGGCACCGAATACTAAAGGGATGAGGGGGGATATGCTCTATCTACCTTAGGTCACCAAAAAAAACACTAACGCCGAAAACACTGAGTGAAAACATTGCTTTCAATCAATTGAAAATTAAATACAGACTAGGAATTAAATACTTAATCTGGTGAAGATAACACATAATTCAATATGGTGGGAGAATGCTTGGATCTATGATCGTTACAGACAGCGAAGGAAACGTTGGAATATTTTCAAAATAAAAGAAATGTAATATTAAAAAGGCATTTTTTATAAATTAAGGAATTTATGTGAATCGTAGTTTAAGAAGTTATCACGTTAAAACTATCAAATTAAATTAAAGTGCTGAATGTTATTTTACCCTAATACTATTATTCAGTTTAAACAACATTCAGTTTTCCTAGTGAACAGATAGTCCACCCAACATTAATTCTATGTATCAACATCACACCTAAACTAGTTGTTATATATTATTGGTGATAAAACGGGTTGGACGTACATGTGTTTTTTAATTTTAAAAAATAATATATTTTATATTCTTTTACCTTTTTTCATCTCATTATTTTTTTTACAAAACATGACAAATAATATATAATACATTTAAAAATAGTATAAAATATTTTATTTTTTCATATCAACTTGCGATAATACTATATTTAAAATTATAACAAAACATCAATACTTATATTTTTTTTGAAAACTTGAAAAATGTCATTATTGAAAATTTATTGGTGGAAAAAGAATCATATGACTATGTAATCTTATGAAAAAATTGGGTAAAAAAGGAAGTTTATTTTTAAAAAAATTCGGCAGGTTGGCGGTCCACTAGGCAAGCTCGAGCTGCAAAAATGCAACATGTTGGTTGGCGGATTGGCTCGCCCAAATAATGTTGGTTGGAGGAGAGTAAAATATTGTTGTGTACAGGACAGATGGAAGATGGCAATTAGGAATTAGCAAGCATCACTTTATCATATCTCATCCTTATTTAATTATCCTTGAAAACAAAGAAACAGAAGAGAGAGCGAGAGAGAATTCCAATAAGGGTGAAAATTAAAAAATGTCATCAATTTAAGACATATTTAATTATTTAATTATCATTTATTCTTGATTTATGAAAAATAACTAGCAATGTCGATCCTGAATTCTCTCTCCTTCATGGTCAGGGAGGTGGCTCTCTACTCAGCTTCGTCGTTGGCTAGGGAAGGGGTTGAAGGGACTCAAAAAGGTAGAGGTTTGGTTGTGGGAGGGGAAAAAAGTGACCTTTAAAAAAAATGTGAGAGGCAATATGGTCATTTAACAAGATTCATAGGAAATCC
>JANTPZ010151362.1:7714-23940 GCA_025593235.1 Vachellia pachyceras | reverse complement strand
AAGGTTTTCCCATCCTCATATCACTCTGGGCAATTTTTCCTTAATTCTGAAATTCCTACGGAACTCCGTGTACTAAGCCAGGTCTATCTTTATGACTTCCGGCCTATAGTCTTTCTTTCTATACTATTTACCTCTGATTTCTCTCTTCATTTCCTAGCTATCGAATTAGCATTTCATTCAGCTAGCATAGAAATTTAGGGATATTATAGGTTGCACCCTATAGTGCAATCCTTGAAAATCACAAGTGTTTTGATTCGTTTCCAAGGCTTAAACAACGATAAATTTATACTGTCAATTGTGGCTAGATCAATCACTAACAATATACAGTGAGGGAAACTAGGGCTGTCCACGAACTTGGAACTTCAGGTGCCCACAATAGAAGTAGAGTCTAAGGTCGACTCTTTGGAATGTAAGGTAACATCTCAACTATCTCTCCTCACTGTTGAGCTGAAAAATTTGAATGTGAGTAGACCACAACCTTCTATGGACCTCGCTGCACCTAGCTTTGAGACATGTGGTTCTGCGATGCACATTTCAAGTGTTTGCCCGGGAAGATTTGAAGAAGTGTCTGCAATGTATCAAGGGAGACCAACAAGAAATGCTATTGGGAAAACAAGATTCATTTTAATATGTACGAAGCAATAAAGTACCCTTACGAGGATTATTCTCTATTACATGTAAATGCTATTGATATAGTTGTTGATGATGCATGCAATGACTTTGAGCTTGAAAATGATCCTACATATTTCTATCTCTCAACCCATGCATCTTGTTTTAAGAATGATACATGCTTCCTCTTTCATCTTTTGATTCTAAAAAATCAACATGTTCTTGCAAAACTCTTGAAACATGTACTCACTTCTCATCGGTTGACGTATGATTTCCATGCCACATTCACATCCTATAAAGTTCACCGATCCATGCATTTATGCCCTATCTTTTATTAGCAGTGATGACACCTCCGAAGGAGGAGTTTCATTTGATTTTGTAGGAATATCATGTTTAACTTTACTAGGACCGATAGCATCCGTGCAAGAAAAAAGTGGAAATGTTGAGGAAAAGCATGGGAGCACTCAAGAGACCTGTAAACCGTCATAATTCTCAGGTTTTTCCTTCCCTCGCTCAATCATTTACCTTTGCCAATGATAATGTCTTGATGCCAGTGTGAATGATCTAAATGTTGGGGAGGAACCTCTCCAGTAAGACTTAGAGTAGTTGCATGTTATTAGGTTGTTCTGAGTTCAATAAACCACTTTTATTTCATATTTAGCCTTTCTTCATAGACTTGAGATTGAAGAAGAATTGCTTGCTATGCTTGAGATTTGTGTTTGAGTTTTGGTTGAAGTTTTAGGATTAAGTGATTTTATTGAGATGGTGTTTGTGTATTGTTTGTCGTGGCTAACATCCTATTTCGCCACGGCCAACTCTGTGGTTACCATTGGTTTGCTCTCGTGTAGTGTTCACCGCGACCAACTTATGGTTTCACCACGATGAACATTACATTCTTTTAGCTTCTGAAAGCTTTAGCCGCGGCCAACTTACACTTGTGCCACGGCTAAAACACGACGTTTCATTTTCCCTCTTTCTTTTTAAACACTTCTTCCATTTTATTTTCCCACTTTCTTCACTCTACTTTTCTTTGCCACTGCGTTCATCATCATTTTTCTGTTGCCACCACTATCACCATTGCCGTCTTCACCACTGCCATCGCCGTTGTCTCTCTACATCGCCATCACCATTAACAAGCAATAACACCTTTATTTTCCTCTTTCGTCTCCATCTTCGTAGTTCGCTGAGTTTTCCTTTGTTTGCGATTTTTGCTGTGATGAAATTTGAGATTTACCACGACGAAATTCTATTTTGGCCATGATGAACCTTAACTTTCGTCGCGGCCAACTTCAGTTGGTAGCCCAAAATCTTCTTAGTTTTGTTTCGATTTTCTTATAGTAATTTTGTGTTCTTGTGTTGTTTTATTTCTTTTTTGCCAGTTATCACTATGCCTAGGACCAAAAATCCTGGAATAGTGGTTCCTCCTAGCTTAGACCCCAGCCTACCTATGAGGATATTTATGCTCTTATAGAGAAACGCCGCCTAGTTAAGGAGTACTCATTTCTTCTTACTCCTGCCAACTACTCATTTGTCCAGCATCTTACTGAGTCTGATTGTAATGGTCTACTGCGTGACCGAACCCAGGGTAACCTCGCATTTGTTTATCGTTTCTATACATTTTGTCATCTTGAGACCGCCTTGTGCATCGACTTTCAGATGGTTAGGATAGCTCATTCTGTTGACCCCAGTACAATTTGACACCATTAAGACCTGTCTATCTGTGAGGATGACCACTTCGTCAGTTTTATTAGTAACTTTCCTCAGGACCAAATAGCCGAGACACTATGTCTGCTGGGAATAGGGTGGCATATCCCTCCTCGAGACAAGATATATATTCGACGATCTGAGTGTCATCTTGAGATGAAACCCTTTATCCTCCTTGTCTATGGCAACATTTTCTCCACTAGCCACCTTACCTACCTGCTGAAGTGGTAGGCCCTCTGCATCTATCTGCTGATGCAGGGGATTGATTTTGACATTCCCTGCCTTATCTACACGAACCTCCATAACACCGTCCTCACCACCAAATCCATGAAGGCCATCATCTTTCTCTACCTCATATCTGACATGTTCACGGAGGCGGAGGTTCCTGAGCTTTCGGAGGATCACCCTTTTGCTGCCACCCCTGTTTTCACCTATGATCACATTAGGCGAGCAACAACAGCCCCACCTCCACCCAAGCCCTTTATTGAGATTGATGACCTTGAGGCTGACGACCAGGAGGCCCTAGAGCCATAGGCACCCCTTGCCCCTAGAGCGTCTCCTGAGCCAGTTACCATCGAGGGCCTGGCTGCTGAGTTTCAACAGTTTTTCTTATCTCTGCTTCAGCAGCTTGATCAGGACAGGAGATTCACCGCAGGATGGACGCCCTGATCACTCAGCATCTGCAGTTAGAGCTGCCTCTAGAAGAGGATGTTTTCCTTAGCGTTGTCGGACCATCAGGAGCAGGTCCCTCGGAAGGAGCAGTAGGAGGTGCTGAGGGTGGAGATGAGAATGAGTGCACTCAGATCCTGGATTCTGATGGTGACTCAACTATGTTAGGCTAGCTGTTTTTCTTTTTCTTTTTCGTTTTTATGTTTTTCATGGATGTTGTGTACTGTGTATACTGTGGTTTTCATGGGCACTTTATGTATATAGTTCCATTACTACTTTCATTCCAAATTGCGTTCGTATGTGCTTAGTGTCGAACTATCTTTGCACCGCCTCCCTTTCCAAACCATTGAGGACAATGTTTGATTTAAGCGTGTGGGAATTATTCTTGAGTGCTTTATTATTCAAACACATTTGGACTTTTGGATGGATCATTAATGGGTTTATTTGCTAAAAATTTTGAAAAACAATTTCACAAAAACTTGATTCCAGAAGTTTTTAAACTACAGTTTTACTCTTTGACTACTTTCACAGTGACCAAATAGTGCTTTCACCGTGGTCAAAGTTATTCAAATAAAGCATTTTGCCTCTTGAGTGTGTTTAACCATGACCATCTTATGGTTTTGCCGCGGCGAAATCACTTGCACACGGAGCCACCCTCTCGAGTGTGGTTCATTGCGACTAACTTATTTGTTAGCCGTGGCAAAACCTTCAATTCTAAAAAAATGAATGATAATTTTGAATTTCAAGTAAACAGTTCCTCTAAACTTGATACCTTTAATACTCCTGAGCATTCAGTACAATCTGATTTTCACAGACATTATATTTAGAAAATCATTCATGACTTTAAGGGATAAAAGCTTTTGGTGAATTGCATTTTTAAGTTACTAACAAAGGGTCAGTGCAGATACATCTTTGAGGTGACTCTTTGCGTTTCTAATCCTTGATATTGTCTAATCGAGACGTTAGCCTTGTCACAAGGATAATTGGGCCTAACTTCATTTGATTAGTGTGGGTCTGTCTTGATTTTCTCTTTAGAACTTGTCTTGATTCTTAATCAAAGCTTTATGATCCAGTATTTTGTGAAAATGATAGAAACCTTCATTTTGAAACCCCTCTTCTCGCCCAAACACAAACCCAAAATAAATTTTGAACTTTGCTACCCCCTTGACCCATTCTTTCTTGAGTACCAGCATTAAAAACTATATTTTCTATATACAAGATGCAATTGGTGTGATTTTCACTTTGATAGTTATAAAAAACAAAAAAATAGAAAATAGAAAAAAAGTGTTTATAAAGAGAGAAGTGTTGATCAAAATTTATATATATATATATATATATGCTTGAATACTCTTCTTTGAACTCTTGCATTATAGAGGCATTGACATGTGCAGTTTTCTATAATGATGTGTATTCATGAATTCCTTTCATTATTCCATTTCATTGTCTTTGACTTCCATCATCCATTTTAACCCCCAAAGCCCTCTTGATTTACATTTTATTGATCTTTTAGTGGAGAGGTAGAATGATTACAAGCATACAATAGAGATTGAATTGAGTAGACCATGAGTGAAATTGTCCTGGCTAAGTGATCTGAGAGATAACACATTTCCTTTTAGAGAGAGTCTCTTTTATTCAATCTCTTGAATTAAACTCTCACAGAGATCATCTTACTAATGCGTTGTCCTTGATCCTTGTAAAATCTTTGACAAATGCTTTTACTAATTTCTGATATTCATAAGCAAGGTTGAAATTTCCAAATTCACTAATCATTGAGTGTTTTGAAAAGCTTTGTCTAGAAGTATAAATGTTTAAGTGTGGGGGAATTTGATTGAGTCATATTTCTTTATTGGTTTTATTGAGAATTTTAAGGTTTTTAATGCAACTTTTGACCCATTGCGATCTTGATCATGCTTAATTTAGAACAATGAGTTCTTTATTCATTACACACACTAAGTGATTTTAAAGAGTTTCATGGAATGGAGTTCATTGCATGGAATTTCTGACCCAGCGAGTTGTTGGAGTTTTAATTATAAAATTTAGTGTGAAACTATTACTCTACCTCGTCATTTTTTGAACTATGACAGCATGAACCATTTTTTTAGGGGAGTTCATTATCAAAAGTTTTTGCACTTCATCACTTGGTTTTCTACGCTCCCATAATCCAAAAACCCAAAAAGAAATTTTATTTTAAGTATTTCCTTTGTGATTCAAGTGTTAGAACCAAACAACCTCTTTCCATCACAGTGAACTTAATCCACAAGCTAATTGAACTAATTGCACCTAAGGCTCCGATAGAGAACAACTTGAGGTTCCCTCACTCTGATGCCAAAACCCATAAGCTACTCTTCCGCTTCCTGTGTTGGAAATGGAAGTCTCGCATGATGGGCAGAGGTAGATAAGGCAAAAGGGGTGGGATTTTAAAAGTTTAGGCCTTTTTAGACGGCACAGAATCTTATTTTTAGACTTTTAGACCGCATCTTTTAGGTGCAGTCTACAAGAATCTCTTTCTAGACCTTATTTTTTAGATACGGTCTAAAAAGTCTCTCTCTAGACCACACATCCAAGATGCGGATTAAAAGATTATTCTTTAGATCAAATCTTTCACATGCGGTCTAAATGATTTAAAATTTATGCTCTTATTTACAAAAATGCAACCGATCATATTTTTTGACCTTATCCTTTAAATGCAGTCTGAAAGAGGCATTTTATGTCAAATGTCCAACTTATCACTTCAAGCTTAAGATCATGAGCTAACCAATTAACGAAGTCGAAAGCATATTCTCTTTCTTAATGAAATAATTATATTTTATCACTTGAATTTACAGCATTTTTGGGGATTTTAGTGCTATTTTTAGGCTTTTATTGAGTTTAATTGCATTAATTATTATTAATGATTATTACATGGAAAATTAAGCCGATTAAAGGTATTTGTGGAAAAAATTGAGATCAAAAGATAAATTTGAATTAATATATCTATCAATATAATCTTAGAAGATTCTGAATTCAAATTAGTAAATCTTGATTTTGAATTTGAATTAGGAAATCTAAGATTCTTAGTTTAAAATTCAAATTAAGGATCACACTCAAATCCATTTATTTTATATTATTTCATTTATTATATTATAATATATTATTATATTATTATTTTGCCTGAGGAAGATAGGGATCTCATCAAGATTCCATCAGCAATTCCACACCTAGGAGATAATAAAGCAAGTGGTGCACAATAGAGAAGAAAACCCTAGCCCATTCGTATAGAAGCGGCGCACTCACAACTAACAATTCCTCCATTCACGCCGCACATCAATTCGTCAATTCCATTCACGCATATTCAGCCACCTACAATATCATCGATTCCTTCAATCCATCAATCCCATTATTTTCCCCACACACACGGAGAAAAGTGACGCGCACACAGTTGAGGATTCCATTCTGAAGCCACACATCTTTCGATTCTTTCATCAAAATCACGCTGCTTGGAAGTGTAACATCCATGTTTTTTTGAGATTGAAATGAAGGCTGATCAGTAATTATGAGATGATTTAAGGCCCATAGATAAAAGTATGGAAAATGAGGAAGTAAGAGGACATTAAACATCGTTGGCTTCAGCTAAAATTTTCGTTGGCTGAAGCATGTGGCACAGAAAGCATCAAAACTTCGTTGGCTTCAGCCAAAAATTTTGTTGGCCGAAGCATATGACATAGAGAGTGTCAAGCCTTCACTGGCTTCAGCCAAGATCCTTGTTGGTCGAAGCATGTGACGCAGTGAGTATCAAGCAAGGGCATTTTAGTCATTATGAAAATATGCAAGGGCATTTTGGTCATTTGATAAGGTCAAAGTCAAAAGTCAACTATTGACAAAAAATTTACATATGCCCAATAGACAGAGCTCGACTCGCGGAGCTAACTGTGAATCACGGATTTTCCAGATTCAGACTCGATTTCCGTCTATAAAATTTTGAAGGCGAAAAAGGGGAAAAATAATTATTTAAGGTCTCAGGAGCCCTCCAAAAATTTAGAGAAAAATATGGAAAGTCCAGTGAATTTTATAGTATTTAATAAAATTATTATCCAATGTACAATTAAGGCTATTTTCCCGAAAAGTGGGAAAAAGACCCGAAAAAGACCCAAAAATCCCCGAAATATAATTATTTCAAAACTTAATTTTGAAATATCTAGAGGGAATTTTGGAAAAAGGAAAAGGGCTAGAGGATCAGTGAAAAATATAGTATTTTTCAAGGCCCTAAAAGAATTTTGCTCTCCGACTGTATGTGTTCAGGGATTTTGGACAGGATAAATTACTCCTGTAAAATTTGAGAAAGTAAAGGGTATTTTGGGGATAATAATTTTGTTATATTCAATATGAAATATGGAGATTAAATGAGGAAGAAAATATCTCTAGAAAAGTAGAAAAAGATTTACCGGAATAAAGTTAAGTTTAGGTAAAAAGTGTAATCGGTAAAAGTAACCAAATGGGATTAATTGGATAAGCCCAACCAGATTTTTAACCCCATAAAGTCAGCCATGATTAAGCCTTTATGATACCCAATAAGAAGCAGGCACATGGTCCTTAGATGGCACAATCTAAGCCCTTAGATTTCATTTAAGTTGCAAGATGCAATCTCAACCATTAAACACATTAAATGGTGAATTATTAAAACAGCATTTTCCCTCTCCACCTCCAGCCATTTCGCACGAAAACCAGCAGCCAAAGAAGAGAGAAAGTGATGCCATTGAAGCAAGGGAAAGGAGAGAAAAGCTTGGTGGATCATCAAGGTAAGTAAGCATACTACCTTGTGATATATATATATATATATATGAAAATGATCCTTGCAACTTCCTCTTCCTCTTCCATGGATCAAAAATCTGATTTGGCCTCTCGTTTTCAAGTTTCAAAACCTAGGGTTCTTGAGAGAAAAGTGAGAAAGAGAGGGATTTAAAGCCAATTGTTGGTTGCAAATGCTTCCTCTTGATGAAAGAAGCATATTGATGATGTTGTGGTTGTTGTTGAAGTTGTTTTGTGACTTTTGTAAATTTGGGAAATCATAAGAAATTAGGGCAGGTGCTGCCCAATTTTTCTTTTGATATAGGAGAGTTAGAATCAAGCTTTACCATGCATGAATGTGAGCTTGAGCATAAGAATATGATGATAGAAGTGTTCAAAGTTGAAAAGAAACATTTTTCCAATTTTTGGCAATTTTCGTGCAAATCTGGAAAGTGCAAGAAGGAAGGTGTTTTTGGTTATTCGAATGCTTCCATTAGCTCTAAAATGAGGAATTGTGTAGGGGTAAAGTGAGGCAAGGGATTTGGAAGCATTAAGAACCAATAAAACAAGTTAAAATGCTCTAGGGAATTAAGGAAGTTCAAGGGAAGTTAATGAAGTTTTAAAGTGGTTTTTGCTTTGATAATGGCTTATGATTGATGGCCATTATAATGTCCATTTTGTAGGCAAGGGTTTAGTTCAAGAGGGTGAATTTTCAAGTGATCCAAGGAGATTACAAAATCAAGAACAAAGTTAAGGATTAAAGGTAGCAAAGTTTTCTAACTTTATCTAAAATGATTGTAAAATGATATAAATGTTGTGCATGACTTGTTTATACTTATGACATTGTTGAATGTGTTTATGAGTGACATTATGCTATGGCCATATGCATTGATATGTTCTTGGTACACATTTTGACATTGTTACACATTCTTCATGAACCTAAGGCATGTCATGCCAATTTTTCATGTATGTTGGTAAGCTTTGCTATTGGGATTTCCATGAAATCTCACCCTCCCCCACTAACCATTTCTAGGTACAAATTCATCAAAGGGTAAGGAGAAAGTTTATGATGCTTGAAGCAAGGAATTTGTCATGATTTTGATCATGGAACTATGTTGTAATTATATGCGCTTGTTGGAATTTATGTATGGCATGTAATATGTGATGTAAACCTATGAATGTTTGGCTAATATGGGATGGATAATGATCCCTAATTACATGATTAAATATGGTTAAGAAAGGATTAGAAGTTAGGGTTTCAAATGGTAAAGTTTGGAATTGAAAAGTTTGGTTAAATGTTGAAGTTAGGTTAACCAAACCCCTAATTTTGGCCTGTCGAAAAACAGAGCAAATGAACTCCAAATGAGATGAAATTTTACAGAAAAATAGTTCACATTGCAATATTTAAAAAAAATACTGAATTTGGAGTTTTGCACAGAAAGTTATTGAGTTCCAAAGTTTGAAGAAAATCACTGAAAAACTTGGGAAAAAGAAAAAGGACCAAATGAACAGTACTTTTTCACGAATTAAACTGTATCATTTGGGCAAGCAAATGACTCAATGAGTATTTTTCCTTTATAAAGGAACTTACAAGCTTCAAATAGAAATTGGAAGCACTAAATTTTGATTTTTCTAGAATTAGCTATGAATTTTCAAAATTAGTCCAAAATCTAGTGAATAGTAACTTTCAAAAACATGGAAGTTTTCAAAGTAAACTATTTGGACTTTTTAATCACTTTGAGGCTTCCCATTGATTCCAAATCAATATATGTTGAAGCTAAGGGTTAAGTTAAGGTATGTCACATCCAGCATCTGCAAATTCACAAAAATGACCTTTGGCACAACCGTTGCTTAAGGAATGAGATGTTAAATCATCATTAAAAGAAGACAGATCAAAAGAAAAGGATGACAAGGTTGAAAGTGAGCTATCAATAGATAAGTAGTCAATATTACACATATCATCAATGTCATCTACAAAATTTTTAAGAGAAAAGAGGAAATTCACATTGAGCAAAGAAAAACCAGTATCTATAGTGTCATGCTCATTCATTTTATATAATGATTCTTTATATTCCTCCACAGTCTCATCAATTAAAAGATCAATGGCACTTACAACAACCAAGGAGTAGTCTTCAAAGGGATGTTACATTGCTTTATAACTATCAAATTTGATGAGTTTATCCCAAATTCCATTGTAATGCAACCATCTTTCATACTTATCACAGTGTTGGCTGTTCTAAGAAAGGATCTCCCTAAAATTGTAGTTTCATCAACACGTAAATTTGTTTCCATATCAAGCTTATAGAAGTCTGAAGGGAAAACTGTGTCTCTAACTCTAACCAAAATGTCTTCTATCAATCCCTTAGGCTTCCTAATGGTTTTATTAGCAAGTTGAATCACATTTATTACAGCTCCAAGATCCAATAATGCATTAGATATATTTATCTTTCCTATTGTGCAAGGTACAGTGAAGGATCCAGGGTCAGCACATTTCAAAGGCAATTACAGCTTGAAAATTGCCGAAATATTGGAACCTACTTGAATAAGTTCATTTGGCTTACATTTCTTTTTATTAGCATACAATTCTTTCAAAAATCTCATGTACTTAGGTGTCCCTTTCAGAAAATCCAGCAATGGAACATTAACAACAAGTTTACTAAATAAATTCAAAGCATCTTTTTTTTATTTGGGCATTGGAAGCTTTCCTACTCAACAAAAAAGAATTAGGAAAGCGAAGATCAGAAATTTTTACCTCTTTACCTTTGTGATTTGCAGTTGGTCCAGCAGATTCTCTTTCCTCCCTTTTCTAATTTTCCAGCTCCTCACTTGAAGCTTTTTGCTCCTTCCTTGACTTGAGTAATTGTCTCTCCTTTTTGTTTTCAGATTGCAGAAGAGTTTGTTACCTACTTTCTTCATATTCCTCAGCATTTCAAGTTCGTCTTCATCAGTGCTAGTTTCATAATTTTGATCAACTCATTAATTGTCTCACCATTTCCTACCTTTTCACCTTGCACAGGGACTAGAGCTATTGATGAATCAGCAGTAAATCTCTTCTCCTGGAACCTATTTTGATTCTACACTTGCCTCACATTATTGTCCCTCCATCTAAAATTAGGATGTCCCTCCATCCTTCATTGTAGGTGTTGGAATATGGATTCCTTCGCTGAAATTGCCCTTGACCTTGTCCATTTGGGAATATTATTGAAACTTCTTCATAATGGCTGGGACAATCTGTATTCATGTGTATTGGAGAAGCACAAAAAGTGCTGAAGGTCCAGCTATAGCTTGGGAGGCAGCCACGGTTTACATGGTTTATCCCCTTGAATTCTTTGTGTTGCACCTTGATCTCTCTTGTATAGTATTGCTGGTTGTTGTTAGCCATTCTCTCCAATAAACTCCAAGCATTATTAGGTGTTAGCTTTAAGATAGAGCCATGTGCAGCAGTGTCAATTGTCTCTTTAGTTGGAACTAACAACCCTTCATAGAAATATTAAACCAAATTTAACTTTGAACATTGATGGTTGGGACATTTATTGACCAAAGACAAGAATATGGTCCAATAGTCATACAAAGATTCTTGCTCTCTTGAGCTACTTCATATATCTTCTTCCTTAATATTGAGATTCTTGAAGCTGAAAAATACTTATCCAGAAAAGCCTTCTTGAACTTCTCCCAAGTTAAGGCTAAATAGTGCTGAGGAAGTGTGTTGAACCACTACCTTGCATTCCCTTCTACTGTGAAGTGGAAAACACTTCTTAATAAATCGATTAGGGCTGCCCTAGGTGGCTTCATAGTGGCACAAACTTGATTCATGAGGTCTAAGAAGAAAGAGATAAAAGAACAGATAGAGGAGCTATTAGAGAAGGGGATTGTTAGACCCAGTGTCTCATCCTGGAAAGCCCAGTTTTTTTTTTTGAGAAAGGAAAAACAAGAGTTTTAGATTGATCGTGGATCAGGCTATTACTAGCTCCTAGTTAGAGCTAATGATATTTTTTTTAAGATGGCTTTCCATACAAGATACGAACATTATGAGTTTATAAGAGTACCATATGGTTTAATGAATGCCCCTACAGTTTTCATGAACTACCTGAATTGTGCATTTTAACGATACTTGGACTGGTTTGTCGTAGTCTTATAAATGATACCATAGTGCACTCCAAATCTTTAAAGGAATATAAAAAGGGCATCAGAGAATTTTTATAAAATTGTTTTGGAAGAAAAATTTTTATGCCAAGCCCAGTAAGTTCTAGTTATTAAAGGTGAAATTCCTAGGATTGGTGATCACTCATGAAGAAGTCGCTGCGAACCACACCGTGTAAAGGTAGTACTGAGATTGAATCGGCCTAGGACAGTAAGAGAAGTAAAATTCCTAAGGCATGTGATCTCTCAGGAATGGGTCGCAGTGGACTACGCCGAGTAAAGGCGGTACTGAGATAAGATTTGCCTAGGACCATAACCGGAGTCAAGAGCTTTCTGGGCCTAGCAAATTATTATAGATGTTTTATACAAAACTTCTCTCGGATTACCTTGCTGTCAATTAAGCTCACTAGAAAGAACCAATCTTTTTCTATAAAATGACAAGAATATTTATACATATAATTTAGAGCTGACAGCGATAGTTTATACTTTAAAGATATGGAGGCACTAGTTATATGGAGCAACCCTCAAGCTATACTATGATCATAAGAGTCTCAAGTATTTACAAAATTAGAAAGAGCTAAACTTGAGACAGTGATGATGGATGGAGTTGCTCAAGGACTACGACTACTGAATAAGTACCAGCCAGGCAAAGTAAAGGTAGTTGCCGATGTCTTAAAGTAGATAGATAACGCAGGTGGCTATAATGATGATAAAAGAGCAAAAGTTGATATAGAACCTCAGAAATTGGGATATATTGAGTTATTTACAGACATGGAAAACTCAGGTCCTCAGTAATATAGAGGATGAGATTAAAGAAACTCGAAAAGAAGATCAGTTTACTACGAGTATAGAGACTCAGGTGAGTTAAGCAGAAGCTAAAGAATTTAATGGAGTCTCTAAGGGAATAATTATGTTTAAAAAATAGATATTATATCCCTCCAAAGCCTGTTGTGAAATGGAGGATACTAGATGAAACTGAGTTTTACCTCCAGAAATGAGATAGAGGAGACGATCAAGGAAAGAACCTCTGATAGTCCACTAACATTTGAGGTTATTAGACAACCTAAGCTATTAGTAAGCTAGGTTATGATCTTATGCTGGACAAAATACATGTTATCAGAGATAAAGTTATATACATTAAAATCGTCTCAAAAGTTCAAAGAGTTATAGAAGAAAAGAGGCAGTATAGGTATAGTAATGGAATCATGTCTAGTAATTCTAATGCTAGAGGTAAACAGAGGTATAAGATAAGAATAGTTGAGGTATATTTATGATACAAAAGTGCTGTTTTGGGCTATAAATTATGACAGTAAAGTATGAGAATGAGTTGGGTAGATGCTGAATAAGTTGTGGTTAATTTTCTAAAGAAATTAGAAAGTAGATAGTACCAAAAGTGCTAGAGCTGCTGAAAGGCTTTATGATTATTAAGAGTAAGCCGGATAGACTGTGATAGACACATTGGTCATAGCAGCAGCAATTCCAGTAACCACAATAGACTTCCCAACTTAAGATAGCCCAAGTTCAGCAGTAATAAAGGCATAGTACTAGCAGTGGAGTTTGAGGACACTTTTTGATGAATTATCTGCTAGTATATAGGCCTAAATCTTTATATGATAAAAGATTCCTACAAGAATAAATTGTAAAGTTGAAATGACCATGGATGAATTGGTCAAGGAATCTTAAGAGCTACCAAAGGGAAAGTCAGTAGTTGTCATAATGGTACAGATGATGAGAAATAGATAAAGAAGTGATATGTCACACCCGAGAATAGTAAAGGCAAATCATGTAGAACTTAAAGATGCCTTAGGCAATGAGACTTGAACTAAGTGATATTTCACTATGTTTTCAGGCATCGCAAAAAGGTGTGATTCTCAGGCTAAGAATGTGAATGAAAAATGAAGTCTCAACAGTAAATGCCCCTGCTATAAAAGTAAGCAAGTTAAGAAAGGTTCCCTGATGGCGACAAGGTATGTTGCGATGTAATGAGGAGAGGAAGTACCCAATAGAATGCATACCAGAAAACGCTTTAGCCAAAAAGGTATCTCTCTAGAGTATGGGATGGTGATTTTCCTATGCTAACGCCGCAGTTAGGCTTATAATAATTAAAGTCACCCCAGTTAGGCGAGCCACTTCCTAATAGACAGGAGGAAAGGTAAATCCTTGATAGACACGGATACGTGGGACTAATTGCCCTAGCACAAGGCAAGTTACTTCCTGATAGATAGGGAAAAGCATATTCCTGATAGACAGGAATAAGATAGAACTCCAATGGGAAACCATTGTGAGCTTCTCATGTTGTCCTACAAGAGAAAGAAAGCAGTAAAAGTAAGGCATATGGAATAAGCCATTCCCAATACGAAAAAAGAGGAAGTAAGTTAATAGCAGTCAAGGGCAGAATCCCTTGAATAGTTGGGTACTAGATAAATCAGTAAGATAAACAGAATGCAAGTCCTCTCTTTGCAACATCATAGTAATGATCAGAAAGGAAGTAATAAGGATTGTTGAATCCTAAAATATAGCAGGTGGCCATAGAATAGACACTGAATGAATCGATGCCTGAGAAGTCAAGTTATATAGCAAAAGAAATGCGGCATGAGAAATATAAGTTAAGAAGCATGAAAGGAAAAGAGGATGTTCTAGTGAAGTGCAAAAGGAAAAGAGGAATAAGCAAAGCTTAAGAGGACATGTCAGCTTCTATGATTAATCTTGGGGAATTATCAGACTAGCTACCACTGAGGATAGACAATTCAACCTTAGCTTATGCTCGATGGTCTAAAGGTTCCAAAGAGTAAAGTGGCTCTAGTATCAGAAATTCCAGAGATAAGAAGAGGCGATATGCCTCCAGAAGAGCAATAGAGCTCTTAAGGTCTGCAGACCCAGTTAAAGCAAGTAGATAGCCTTTATGGCTTAGAGCCACAAGCATTATGCTGCTCTTTGGGATAAGAGAATGAAATGACCACGGGCTGAGATTAAGATAAGAAGGCGTTCTTATGATGGTTAACTAGTACAGAGAGAGTACCCTTGATTATTTCTATCGATAGCTGACTGTCAATTAAGATGAGCCCATTCCCAATTCCCTAGGTAAGAAAGAAAAGGAAGAGCAAATTGTAAGTCCTGAATAAGTGATAATCAGGCCAGTTAAAGAGAAAAATAAGTCGAGAAGTGAGGATGTCAAAAACCTTCACAGATTGAAGCTTAAAGCCTCCAGTATAAGTAATTGTTCACGAGGCTAGTTAAGTAGTATGAGAACTAGAACATAAAGTAAAAAGTTTCTCTAAATTATGAAAGCACAAGAGAACTAAGGGAAGTAAGAAATTTTAAAAGTTCCCTATTAGAGTGCCAAAGTTCAAAAAGGAATATGATGACTCAAAGGAGTATTATGTCTTCCTAAAATCCTGCTATAAGGCTATAAGTACGAGTTAAGAAGTGAAGAAAGACAAAGAACCATAGAAATTATACAAACTCACCATGTATTGAAAGAAGAGACTCAAGGGTGAGTTAAAAGTAAAGAAAAAGGCAGAATTACAAATAGTAAATGTCAGTAAAGAATGAGGCTGACTAAATAAAGTGACCATTGAAATTTAGGCAATAAGTAAGATTACCTTAGAAATTTTATTTTTCAAAAATAATGGTCAGATGATAAAGAATCGAGCAGCTCTAGTAAAGAGAGATGTTGGCATGAGTTCCAGATAGTCACAGAATGTCTTAGAATATAAAGCTGAAGAGATGTTACAAAATAGAAATTAATTCATGCCAATAACAAAAGATGACCGTGAGAGTTGAGGTTGGAGATTAAATATCTTTGAGCATATCTCCAATAATGAAGATTATGTCAGTCTTCAAGGCTAAATAAGCTTAGCCAAAGAGATGTATAGAATGATTAAAGATGAAAGGATAGTTCCCGTTTTCACCCAAAAAAAAAAAGATGAAAGGATAGTTAAGGATTGGTTTTACCCCCAAGTCTGAGTCATGGTGCCAGAAATTTCCTATTTCCTATATGAAAAGAAAGATCTTACAATAGGAAATTATAAAAGTATTATGGCAAGGATTTGCATCAGAGAAAGTATGTAGAAAAATAGAAGGAAAGATGACTCATATATGTAAATTTCGAGGATGAAATTTATTTTAAGGGGGGAGAAATGTAAAATCCACCCTCTTCTGTAAGTCGACAGAGAGGCCAAATCGATAGTTATAAGATAAGACAAGGCCCAGAAATAAAAGTACAGAAAAAGGAGATGTCAGTGGATTTACGAGACCCTGGTCAGATTAGTCCTAAGGCTTTGAGATTTCTAAGAATATAAACCAGGGACATAAATGTTATTAAGTATAAAAGACCAAGG
>JANTPZ010151360.1:0-10127 GCA_025593235.1 Vachellia pachyceras | reverse complement strand
TACAATTAATTTCCCGCAATCACCAATCGCATTGGACGATATGGATGATAGTCAATTAGTCAGGCAAGGGCATCTACGTGCTTTTCCATTTTTTGAATTATTGAAGCATATACTATAACATCTTAAATTTTATTTAGTAATTAATTATGATTAATAGATAATTATTTATGATTGAAGTTCCTCTTATATTTTTTGAATTTGTTGTTTTGCTGTTGCATGGGGACTTTCATCACGCCTATCTTATATCTCCGATACGGCGAATTATATGATGATAAGTGGAGAGGGTTCCTTTCGCCGCGGTCAACTATTGGCTTTGCCATATCAATCTTTTTCTAAAAGGGAAGGTTGGTCCGTTGAAGGAAGTCAGGGACTTAGAAAAAAGCGCCGGATGCCGGGGGAGTTCACGGGGGTCAAAGGCCCGAAAAAATTGCCCGAAGTTCACCAAAAAAAACTTTCAATTTTGGGCCATTTTCTAGTCTTAGAACAGCTTCGTTGAGGTGAGCTCTATCTATCAGCGACAGTGAATTAGTGAGCATGTGTCAGTCACGTAATACTTCCACACCCACATTCTTCTTCCTCCTTCATTCCTTTTTTTCCCTTTTGCTTCCTATTCTTTCCTTTGCCAGCGGCGTCGAGAAGCTTTGCTATGTGTCACGGGGCCATTACTCTCTCCCCCAAAAGACGTCTTGTGAGGGCGTGCAGCGCGCCCGTTTATATAGCCCAGCACCCTCCCGAACCTCGCCGATGTGAGACTTGTGACATTCTCCCACAGCCAATCCGCGAGCGACCTCACCGCAGACGACCACCACACCGTTACCCTCTCCCCATTACTCTCTCCCCGCCGACAGGGGCGTGCAGCGGGCGTGCGGCGTCGAAAGGTTCAGGGCTGGCTCTGATACCACTTGTCACGGGGCCATTACTCTCTCCCCCAAAAGACGTCTTGTGAGGGCGTGCAACGCGCCCGTTTATATAGTCCAGCACCCTCCCGAACCTCGCCGATGTGGGACTTGTGACATTTCTTATCACGGGGCCATTACTCTCTCCCCTGAAAGACGTCTTGTGAGGGCGTGCAGCGCGCCCGCTTATATAGCCCAGCACCTTCCCGAACCTCGCCGATGTGGGACTTGTGACATTCTCTCACAGCCAATCCGCGAGCGACCTCGCCGCGGACGACCACCACACCGTTACCCTCTCCCCATTACTCTCTCCCCGCCGACAGGGGCGTGCGGCGGGCGTGCGGCGTGCGGCGTCGAAAGGTTCAGGGCTGGCTCTGATACCACTTGTCACGGGGCCATTACCCTCTCCCCCAAAAGAGCTCTCGTTAGGGTGTGCAGCGCACCCACTTATATAGCTCAGCACCCTCCCGAACCTCGCCGATGTGGGACTTGTGACATAAAGCACAAGCGAGATAATCAATGCATTCATGTAATTACTTATGTCGAGTGAAATCATTTGAGTAGTTTATATCTCAAGGGTTTACCAAATTTAAGAAAAATGGCAATAAAATGAGAAAGCCAAATTGGAACTTTAATTCAAGGATGAGAGATGCATATGATTATTTTTTACCATTGCAATTCATGAGGCTTATAAATACAACTCTATTAGTGATTAAATGATATTACATGTTTGTCTAAGATTCAAGAAGCAATTGATTCAGGTAAAAAAAAGAAGCAATTGATTAAGCTTTCTCAAGTTATAATCAAATTAATATTCTCAGTTAACATGCACAATCTCTTACTACAGTTAAAAGAAAATAGTTATTAGGTAATAACCTTGATGCTAGATTAGTAACTATATCTCTATGTTACCAACAAACAATCCATTTAATTATTAAACTTCAAGTCTAGCATAATTTTACCTAAGTTTTACAATTAAATTAACTCTCTCAAACTTACTTTAATTGAACAAATCTATCTAAGTGATCGCCAATCAATTAGAGGTATTAAACACAAGATAAAATTAACATATAATTATCACTAATCACTATTATCAAATCTCAATCCATGCAAATATTTAAAATAATCATAATGCATATTAATTAGCTACTAAACATCTCAGCCACAATAGCAATACATTCAGAAATTAGAGCCATGAAGGGGCAAAGAACAAGATAATAACAGTGAAGATGATGATAAAGGCAAACCCAAGCCTCCCTTCACTGTGACAGAGATGATTAATTCCAATAACTCAGCTGCTTCCTTCCTTTGTTTTTGTGATTCACGACAGATGAAGGAAGAATACTGAATCATTCCAGCTATGATTTCCACTGTGACAGACGGATTAAGCATCAAGCAATGGATGGAAAATGAATGAAGATGCCCCGTGCAAACTACTAGTCCCTCCACCAAAATGGCTGCTGCATCAATCCAGGTGGCGGCTTGTGCTAGTTGAAGGAATGGATGATGAACATAGGAAGCAGGTGCACCAGCACGGCCGATCTCTCCCGACGCCTCCTCAACTCGTCATCTCTTCCTCCTCACAGTCGACACCTCCGGCTCATCCACACCAGAACAGATGGTGCTCTGCACCCAGTCGCTCCTACTGTCTCAGCCGACACCTCCTCCTCCAGCCTCAGGTTCCAGCTTCTTCTTCGGTTATGAAATGTTCAGCACAGCTCCTCGGTCTCTCCTCTCTCAACGCTTCCTGTCTCGCACAGCCGACACACACAGTGTCTTCCCGCGCGCAGTCGACCCCTCTAGCTCTCCGTTTTTGCTTTCTCCTTAGGTTATTCAACATGTTCAGCTGCTCTCCCCCGTTCCTGAACGAGACCGTGCTCTCTTTCAATTTCCTCCCCTCCAAACGGTGTCGTTCTGCATTTGAATCAGACTGCTCAGCTCCTTTCCCAAACAGTGTCGTGATCTGCTCTTTCAACCTCCAGTTCCCTCAGCTCCCAAAACGGTGCGGTGTCCACTGATGGTTAAACATAATATCATAAATAATGTAAAGATAATAATAAATAACAAAACAGCAAAAACTTGTTCTTTTCTTTAATCCTAAATGTTTCTAAAATTAATATCATTGTAATAAAATCCCTAAATCATGTGATAAATCCAAATCTTATCAAAATCTCTCCTAAACCTTTTAATTTTGCATTAATAACTCCATAAATATATCAAAATATATCTCAAAATCTATTAAAATGGGGAGTTATCAAAACCATAAATATGCTCAATGATATTTACTCTGATAGCATGTATGTTAAGTATTCTGGTGATATTATATGACCTTCATTCTTTTTTCTAGGCTATGGCAGTAAGACCCGTTGTGGATAAGGCATTTAGTCTAGATTCTATTGCTTGAATTTTTATATAATATTACTATTTACTATTTGAAGTGTTGGTTAAGGAGAAATATCATTAGCATAGGACTGTTTTTATATGAACATACATGGTTTTGTTTATAGTTGTGTCATGAATAAATTTCAGCCTTTGTCACATCTAGTATATTTCTATGGAACTAGATGGTAATGATATTTGGGCAGGAAGATTTAAGATTATGTTTAAATCCTTTACTTTTTGTTTTGATTCCAACCATTCTTCCATGAATGTGGAGGAATGTTTTGATGTTGATGTGTATGGAAAGATATGTTGAAAAATCACATTGTTGAAATTTTTCTAGACTTTCTTGGCCTGCATGGATTTTTGCAAGAATGAATATGATTTTGATGCTTCCAATGGATTTATAATGAAAAATTGTGTGGGTAGAAGTTATAAAACAAGTTTGGAAGCTTTGGGATCAAATTTGGCAAAGTTAATGGTTTATGACCCTAAGTTGTCAAGAATGAGTTTTATATCTTAAATGAGGTTATAATGCATTGGTAATGGCTTATTATTGATGTCAAATGCATTATGATGTCTTTTAGGAGTGTGAATTGCAAAGGAAAGGTTGCAGAGTGCAAGTGGGTAGCCATTAAAATCACTAAAGTTATAAGGTAGCAAAGTCTCTAACTCTTACAATTACATTGATATTGATTATTGTGTATGTTGTTTTGCCATGACGCATGTGTTTGAAGCCCTATGACATGTAAATCCTTACTTGTGAATGTGCATGCTAGAAGCTATGCAATTTGATGTGCCTTGGCCTTCTGCAATAAATGTTAATGTGAGGCAGTAAGGTGTTATTACTGTTGTCCATGGCTCTTCAATGTTCATATTAATAACTATGCGTGTTAATGTTTTAGTTAAAGATAATTGCTATTGAGATTTCTTTGAAATCTCATTCTTTCCAATGACAAACCCTAGGCCAAAGTTCCAAAGGCAAGGGCAAGAAGGTGCATGACTAAGGTAGGTGACTTCCAAATTTCAATGGAAACCTTGTCCATGTTGCACAAGTTGTGAATCTTGGTTTATGTTAACTTTTGAATAAATGTATGTTAAACTCCTACAATGCTAAAGATATTGTATGTTTTGTATACATATGGTAAGCATGCTAGATAATTATACTATAATGTTCTATGCATGAAAATAGAGGAATCGAGGATGCTAAAATCTAGAACAGGGTCCAACACCCTTTGTTAATGGCCTAAGTTGAGGTAACGAGGAAATAGGGCAAATTAATTCTAAATGACTTGACATTTTTCATAAATATACTCTTACAAGCTTCAAAATCTGTCAAAGTTTGCTAAATTTGGATTTGCGTGCATAAAGTTATGATTTTCTAAAGTTAAGAGAAAAACTAGAAAATTGAAAAATAAACATATGAATAGTGAATATTCAAGCAATTTGTTGTATTGATTGAGTATGAAACTGGCCAAATGAGTATTTTTTTTATAGGAAATTGAATAAGCTTTAATTAGAGACTTGAACCATTCGATTTGATACTTTTAGAATTAGTTATAAATTTTTAAAGTTGACCACAATTTTCAAGTTACCAAGTGAATAGTAATTGAGAAGGATTTTTGAAATTTCACTTGATTAGCTAATTATAGCTTATAGAATGTGTTCAAGTGATTTAGTTAAGGTCTCTAGTGCATAATAAATCTTATTAAGGAATTTGTGACATTTAATGTTTTAATAGAAGAAATAAGAGATCCTAAGGATATTCAAGATCTAATTCTATTTTTATAAGCCAAGTTTAAATGAGCAAACTAGAAATTTTTGATAAAGCAAAAGAACCAATTACAGACATTAATGATGATGATCAAGATGTCTCTGATCCTTTCTTAAACCTTATATCAAAGATTTCTACTCAAACGATTTCAATCCAAAATGGCATATTCCAATCGGACTTGTTATAGGAGATGAGTTTGTGTTGGAAATTATAGCTCTTTTTGATACTGTGTATCTTTAAACTGTATCAAAGAAGGTCTGATTCCGACCAAATTTTTTGAGAAAGCTACTACAGATCTTAGTAGACCAAACAAAACGCCATTAGATATCAACTTTAAACTTTCAAATGTAGTAGTTGATAAGACGGTCTCAAAATTGATACTCCATTTATTTTTGGTAAAGTTTTTATCCAATGAGGTAATCTTAGGAGTACCATTCATTGATCAAATTATTACTTACAAAGCATAAAAAGAAGGAATTGAAATCCAGTTTTTGGAAAAGAAAATTTTCTTCAAATGTGTTGATCCTCCTTAAACCAAGTTCATCAATATTATTCAGTATAAACAGAATCAAACCAATTTTTTTTAAAAAAGAGGCATCTCAAAAAGTTGTTAAAACTAAGTTACAGAAACCTCTTATTCAAAAAAATCCAAAATGTTTTGATTGAAATACAAAAAATAATTTGTTCCAATCTTCCTATTGCTTTCTGAAAAAGGACAAAACATGTGGTTGATCTTCCTTATGAAAAAGAGTTCAATTAAAGATCTATCCCAACCAAAGGCCATCCAATACAGATGAACCAAGAACTCTTAGAACATTGTCAACATGAAATTAAGGATCTACTTGCAAAGGGTTTGATCCAAAAAAACCAAGCTCCTTGGTCTTGTTCTGCTTTTTATGTTAATAAAAATGCTGAATTTTAATGAAGGACTCCTAGGCTTGTAATCAACTATAAGCCGATCAACCAAGCTCTTCAATGGATTAGGTATCCTACTTCAATGAATTACCTTCATTACGCTAAAATTTTTTTCCAAGTTTGACAAAAGTCTGGCTTTTGGCAAATTCAAATCGGCGAAAAAGATCACTACAAAACTACTTTTACCATCCCTTTTCGACAATTGAATGGAGCCTTATACCTTTTTGGCCTCCAAAATATTTCCTATGGATTTTCTTCATGTTAATTAATCATATTTTATTAAGTGAATTTATAGCATTTTAGGGGATTTTAGTGCTATTCTTGGGCCTTTATTGATGTTAATTGCATTAATCACCATTAATTATTATTTTTTTTGAAAGAAATTGGGATCAAAAAATAATTCAAATAAAAATTCTAGAGAGGGACCAAGGTAAAAAAATCCATTTATTTTATTTTTTTAAGGATTTTGATCAGATTTTTCCAGAGCGTGCAGCTCCCTGGAACTTCACAAGTTAAGTATATTTATTCATTCCTCCTTCATAAAAGTCAAGCCACCACCTGGAAGGAAGCTTTCTCCACGCCACATTCATTCATCAGCTAGCCCAATACTCCACCTGCAGGCCCAAAAGAGCAATGACCCAAAGCTTGGAGGGGATCCTTCATTTACAGCCACATCACCAAGCAAGTCGCCACTGCAAAAACCCATTATTCACCCAACACACCTCCTGGAGCGAACCCATTATTCCACCCATTCATTGAACCCTCACGCGGACAGCGCGCACACATTTCATTATTCCATTCATTCATCTCCAGCCGCCACCTCATATTCCTTAAAATCACCCAGCTGCCTGGAAGCTTCATTCACTGCTTCGTCCTTATTCCAAGCCCCATTCATTCAACCTACCAGACCCACATCCAAGCGCCGCACAGCACCCATTCCTTCTTCCATCATCCACCCCACTTCATCCATTTATTCATCAACTTCACAGACGGAGAAAGATTCCTCAGCCGCAGACACACACACACACACACACACCCATTATCTTCCATCATCTCCACAGTTTGACCCCCTCTCCTCGCCGTCGCTCTGCTGTTCCAGCTTATTTCAGTCCGTCACAGTCCCAGTACTGCTCCGTCGCTGTCTCATTCGTTCACTGTTCCAACCGTTTAGCTTGTGGGTCGAAGAGGATGGTGGCTACGGTGTTTGCACTGCTGGAATTTCCCACGGCAATTATTGGCTAATTTCATGATTTTCTAATTCAACAATAATGACATGAGCTTGAGTTTTCAAAGGGGAGTTTTAATTGCTTTAATTTCTTGTCTAATAATTGTTCAACAATTCCTAGGTGTTAGGATAGTTTTATGATTATTGGAACAATTTTAATTGCTTAAGTTGAATTATATTGCGGAAATTATTGTGACTGGAATTATTGCTTGATAATTGATATTTGAACTGGTTATAACTTTAATTTCAAGTATAATGTTGTGGTATCATATTGTATTGAATTTAGAGTTAATATATTGTGATTTTCTAAAGTGGCTTAGAATTTTGGATCAAATTATCTTTTACCGGCGTCAATTCTATTATTTTGGATTCAAGAGTTACAATTAAGCAGTTGTTTTATTATCCTTAATTCCATTTTACTATTCTGGTAGCAGTTAGTAAATTGGAAGTTTGAAAAATATTTTGTAACAATTTGAGGTGGCTAGGTTGTTGGATTAAGGCTTGATTATAATTCTTAATTCATTATTTTAACTCACATATCTGTTGAAGTGATGATTGTCTGCTTTGTTGAGTTGGAGAATTGATATCCATCATCGTTTATTTGTGTTCATTTATCTTCATTTGGTTTATTTATTTTCATTTAAAAATATAAAAAAATATTTTAATTTCAGTTTAATTCATATCAAATACTTAAAAATTCATCAACTAATTTTCTTAGTTTAAGTTACTCGCATTTAATTACTAAGATTTCATTTCGTTTTTCATCTTCTCAAAGTAAATACGACCCGGATTGGTGCTATACTACATTAATTCGGTTAAAATTTTTGACGCGGACCTAAGGCAACTAACGGTCTGCTCGTCATCAGGCTATCCTTGATAACAAAAATCTAGAAATTATATGAATTTATTCCTGTAGATTCTAAATCTGCAAGGAATAAGATATTTCCTGTAACACCTCTTATTTCCCCCTATATGTTCATATGAGATCACTTTTGAACCACTTTTGGACCTTAGATATTCAAATTTGACCCAAAATTGTGAACTTGGATTTTAAAAAACAAAAAAAAACGTTGTTACTGTTCAAGGTCCTTTTTACAGATTTCTGGTCCAACTTTGAAAAATCATAATTAATTCTAGAAAAATAGAAATGGAGTGATTTCAATTTCTAAATTTAGCTTATTGAGTGACTTATATGAGAAAAATACTTATTGGCCCAAAAACTTGCCCATTTGAATCAGTTTATTGCGAAACCATCTACTGTCCAATTGGTCAATTCCAGTTTTTCCAGTTTTTACTTTAAACTTTGGAAATTCATAACTCTCAAAATACACATCCAAATTTTGCACACTTTATATCATTTTAAAGCTCAGGATGTCTAGTTTCTGATTGGAAAGTTTCAGCTCATTTAGAGCTCGTTTGCTATTTTTCCTTGCCATGTGAAACATACTCGTTTTCAGGGCCTTTGGAACCCCTTAATTTTGAAAACCAATTTTTGTTAAAATTTACCAAAACCTCTTTTTGGTTCTTTAACCCTTCTCAAACATGCATGACTATTCTCTTACGATTCCTTGTTGGTTTTAGTCCATTTTTATGCATGCATCATCACACATTCTCATGGTACCTTGTCTAGAGGTTAAAGATACAACCGCAACAACCAAAAACTTCAAGAGAGTTAGCACTCAAATATTTACACAAAAACCATGCAAGCAAGGAGCAACTTCTTCATTCATCTAAAACTTTTTTCTTACCCTTGCTTGTGCTTCCACCTACATGGTTGTTAGTTGGGGGGAATGAGATTTGAGAATCCTAATAGCAAAACCACATAATCATCAAGACATTGTGAATGTGTATACATAACTTTAAGGCATGTGTATAAACATCTAAACATGTGACACATAAACTTCACTTGAACATGCATATGGCCATAGCACAAAAGTCACATTTCATACACAAATCATGCACTTTACTCATCATAAAAGTTTATGTGACATTCACAAGTCATTTTCATAAACATAAAAGGAGATTAGTAGTTTTGCTACATTTTCTTTGTTTTCTTTTACCCCACTTCAAAAAAGCTCTTGGATCTCTTCCAAGTATGCTTCTTGGAGATCTTAAAACCCTAAAAATCATGGCATAACATCCATATAAACATGCCATAACCAAGATGCAACAAAACTTGCAAAAATGCATAAAACCCCTTTTTGGTTTTCTAAGAATCTTACAAGTTTAAGACTTGATTTTTATGACCCTTAAGGCTTCTAAAATCCATCTCTTAGCTTTACCCTACACAAAACATCATTTTGAAGCCAATGGAACCATTAAAATACTCAAAAACACATCCTTTCTATCTTTTCTTTAGCTTGGACGAAAACAACAAAAATAAGGAAATGAAGGGTTTTTCAACTTTGTTCATGGAACCATGTGTTTTCTTTCTTCCAAAACCCATTTTCTTTACTTTGTTCTACTTAAACACACCTTCCCTTAGATCAAAAGAAATTTGGGCAGCACCTCCCCATAAACTTGAGTTTTCCAAAATTTTACAACAACTCAAACCAACCAACAACAAAGTTCATACTACTCAAAGAGTAACTTGCAACCCTTTACCACTTTAAAAACCTTCTCTTTTCCATATTCAACTCTTGAAATTCTAGCCATCATCTTCCAAAAGAGAGGCTCATTCAAGGAACTAAACCAAGAAGAAGGTAGTAGAGGTTGCAAGACTCAAGAAAAGAGGAAGATTTGGTTACTAAAGATCCTTACCTAGAGTTATGGAAGCTTGAAGCTCTTCTTTCTTGCTTGAGGGAGGCTTGATTTTTAGAGATAAGGAGGAGAAAAATCTTCCCAAAGAGAGAGAGGGAGTGCACGGCTGAATGAGGGAGGAGAGAGGAAAATTTGCTTTATGTAAAAGCCTCTTTCAAAATGGATGGTTGGGATTAAG